>CAUYSK010091397.1:0-32488 GCA_963575035.1 Avahi laniger
TAGTCCCAGCTACTTGGGAGGCTGAGGCAGTAGGATCGCTTGAGCCCAGGAGTCTGAGGTTGCTGTGAGCTAGGCTGACGCCACGGCACTCGCCCCAGGCAAGAAAGTGAGACTCTGTCTCAAAAAAAAAAAAAAAAAAAAGAAAATACCTTTAGTTTATGACTCCTGATTTGAGACAGTTCATGTTGGGATTCAGTTCAGAAAATTGCTGTGGATAAAATTTCTTAATGTTATTTATGTATTTTATGTTGGCAATCAAAAATGCTTGGGTGTAGTTTAATATTGTGTGAAGGAATACTATTTTTTTACAGAAACTTTGATAAGTTTGAACATTTTGATATATACATTATTATTGAATCCCATACCCCATAAAAGTGAAGAAACAGATGTAGATGTTGACTTTCTTCTGAGGAATACCCTCCCTACACCCCAACTGATTATTTAAACATGAAATTTATTTGAAGATTAAAATTTATTTTCCCCCTAGCCCCTGGAGATCTACCTAGCTCTTCTGGGTCCAGCATTTCCTCAGAAGTTATGTCTCCTGTTCTTGTTCAGAAATTGAAATCCATGGAGAGAACAATTCAAATTCTGCAATGCCTATGTGTATAAAATTTGAATTAGTAACTTAAAAAATTCTTTAAATTCTTTAATTTATTTAACTTTCTATATTTTGATTGATCTCTTTGACTTTGCTGAAGTTATTTAAAATGATTTTTTAAAAATCATTAGGTTTACCTAATTTTGGCTATTTCAGCTTAAATTTCTAAACTTTCTTATTTATTTTTCTTGCTTAAATCTTTTTAAGTCTACCAGTCTGTAGAAAAGTGGAGGTTTAATCATCAGAATGGTTTTAATTTTTAATTTAACTGCCATTTCAGTGACTTTAAGATTCAACTACACGTAATTTTTACTTGCAAGCAATGAAGAAATTCCTGACTTTAAATACAGGGAAAATGCTACTAATTGTTCTTTTTAATGTCTTTCCAGAAAAGGCATTTTCATAGAAAACAGAAGATTTGATGAAAAAATTTTCTTATATTTTAAGATTTTTTTTTTTATTAAGTTACTGTTTCTGCTCACTTGGGAATAAAAATGAAGAGATTTAAGCATTCGGAGGTTGTTAAGTTATCTTTCAATCTTAAGAGTCTGTGCTAACCATGTATAGTTAATCCCTAGTTAAGAACGGACCTGTTCCAAAGATCACTTATAAGGTTAGTTATTTAAAAATCAGACTCTGTAATCTTGATTTGTTTACATGTATACATGTTTTCTTTTTTTTACCATGAGTGTGTATTATTTACATAATTTAAAAAGTGAGTTTTAAGAAAATGAAATGTGAAAACTTTCACAATCCAGGAAAACATTTTTTTTTAAATTCCACATAGTGACCTTTATCTTTTCCCAGTGTTATTAATAGATCTGATATCTTGAACCCAGCAAGGAAAGTCGTAATTGTAGGCTGTGTATATGCATGTGTAAATAAGTGGTTGAATATGCCTTAGCAGTGGCAGAGAGGAAACAGAGATATTAGGCAATTTTAGCAGTGGCAAGGGGAAAAAAGAAAAGTCCTTTCAGTGTTCTCAGAGGGCTAAAATCCCAGTTTGATCTCTTACAATGGATATTCATAAATCAGACTTAACCCTTATGTAGATTTGAGGTATACCTACATGTGCATATTGTGACTAGTAACCCATGTGATAATAATGGCTTACATTTTTTCGCACTTACTATGTGCTGGGGTGTTTTACGTGTTCTATGTATTCTATTAACTCATTTACTTCTCATAAGTCCATGAATTATTACTAACTCAGATACAGAGAGGTTAAATTATTAGCTTAATTAAGATCACACAGTTAATTTAGAAGGTACCCAAACATTGACTGAGTTTTCTGACTATATACATGTAAAATATACATAGACTATTACCGTGGTCTGTACCTAAATACTTAATAGATTTTTCATTCATACTTTTGTTTTTCTTTGCCTGTGATTGACATCCTTCCCCTTACCTTAAGGAAAATACTTTGGTTTTCTTTCCTCAGCTTTTTTAATGTGAGAAGTGCAATGTAATTAATTTTTAGATAATATACTACTTATTAAATACAGTCCTATATATATGTCTAATAAATAGGTGAATCTGTTTTATTAAGTAGACAAATAATTATGATTATCTCTTTTCCTTAATGGCCTTGGAATAGTTGAGATTTTTTCTAATTTTCATGATATATATAGTATGTATCCTTTGTTTACATGCATGACCGAAATGCTGTATTTTCACATGAGCTTCAGCCTGAAGAAAAATTTATTTATACATTTATTGTGTAGGAGAGAGCAAAGCTGAGCTTTTAATTGAGAATTATTCTTCATATTAATGTTTTTTTCTTATTTTTATTTCCTTTTGCTTAGAAGTAGCCTTCATTGAAATTTCTACTTTAAGCTACTAGATGTGCACATTTACACAGATGACACAGTAATAATAATAGACATTGTTAAATCATAACTTACATGTCAGACACTGTTCTCAGTGCTTTATGTGTATGTATTTGTTCGTTCTTACAACAGTCCTATAAAATAAATGCTATTATTATCCCAATTTTTCAGATGAAGAAAATTTAAAGAATAGAGAGGTTACTTGTCCAATGTCATATAGCCTGCTATGTAAAGAGCCAGGATTCATATCCAGGCGCATGAATCTAGGGATATACATAATGAAAGTAAAGTATGAAAATAATCTTAAATGAAGAATAGATCTATTTGCTAAAGGTTAATTTTAAATTAAAAAAATACATTTAAGTGAGATTCTGTCTCAAAAAAAATACATTTAAAATTTTAAGTTCAGAGAATTTGCTAAGTTTTCAGAAAATTTCCTAAACCTCATAATTTTCAATATTTGTGAACATGAATAATTGTTTTTTTAAATGACCCAAGTTTCTGAGGAAAAGTATACTTTGAGCAGTAAGCCCAGAGCAGTTTTTAAGATTTATCAGAGGTAGAAATACAGATAATCTTTTTGCTTGTTTTGTGTGTGGATTTGGGTGTGCATTTTAAATTTGCTAGGTCATGAGATTTTATTCCATTGTCAAGTTTCAACCATAGTGTAGCAAATGTACTGACCTTAATTTCTCTCTTTTAATAGGGAAATATGAGAGCCACACCCGTGTCCACACAGGTGAGAAGCCCTTTGAGTGTGATATTTGTCACCAGCGATACTCGACAAAGTCTAACCTAACTGTTCACAGAAAGAAGCACAGTAATGAAACAGAATTTCATAAGAAGGAGCACAAGTGCCCTTATTGTAATAAACTTCATGCAAGCAAGAAGACTTTAGCCAAGCATGTTAAGAGGCAAGTATTAGCTTGCTTCCGTATTGTGCCTTCCAATTTAAATATGTAGAAAGCTAAAAACGTTGAGGAGTGCCTGTCTCCAATTCTTTCATTGCTTAACCTTTTGCAGAGACTACAAATTAATTAAGAAAAGAGCAGGAAGTGTTAATTTGTGTATATTTTTTATGCGTGCTATTGAGATGAAGTTTTTGATTGTTAAAACAAAAATGTAGTCTATAAATAGTAGTTTAAGATACAGCATTTTGATTATCCTGTTTTCTGTCGTGGGATTCGGCAAGGATGTCTTCAGAGGTAAATAGTTTTAGAACTTTAGGAAATTTATTTCTCATACTCAACTTGTCTTTAATGTGTAAAGATTTGTGAGATAAAGAATATTTAGTACAAGATTATATATTTAACTCTAAAAAACTAAATTTACTGAAATCTGGACTTAAAGAAATCAGGTGAATTACCTTGTAGATTATCTTATCTGTAAATAGCTCGGTTCCTGAATGTATTTAAAAGATAATTAGACTTTTCTTTGACAATTTCTACATAAATTCAGGTATCCATATAAATTTATTAAAATATTAATAATAATATCTTTGTTCTTAAAGAGCTTACATGTGCCTGTCTCCTTATGAAAGGAATCAGTACCTGATTCTTGTAATTACTATCAACAGATTCATATGGAATATTTATTTAAGTAATACAATCTTTTTATAATAATCTTTTTATTTTTCTCTGATAGGTTTCATCCAGAAAATGCACAAGAATTTATTTCCATTAAGAAGACTAAGAGTGAAAGTTGGAAATGTGATGTAAGAGTTTTTAATTTGTATTAGAAAACCCAAGTAAATGTAATGTTGCCTTTTGGGAAAGTGAGGTAATTAGGTTTTAAAGTAATGTAATGTAGCTTATCTCACTTTTAGAATCTTTCTTTTTTACAAAGCTATTCTAATATTTTTTGTAAATTAAGCATGGTAGTTTAGCTTTTAGATGATAGACCTGAGAAGTGGAAATCCTAGTTTTTATTGTAATCACTATGCCCTGTGTTTGTAGTCGTGTATATAAACTGTGCCATTACTATTGTAGAGAGTATAAAATATTAGAATTTCCCACTCATTTCTGGGTATCTGTCGCTACATAATAAACCACCTCAAAACTTAGTGGCTTTAAACAATCATTTTTGATATGTCTCACCCTTTTGTGTGTCAGGAATCCAAATTTGGGGCAGTGATTTGCTAGGTCATTCTTCTGTTCCTTATGGTGTCCACTGAAGTCACTCTGTTGTTTTCAGCTAGTAGACAGCCTGGTCTTGTCTGAGGATACTTCCAAAGTGGCTCACTCTCATGGCTGGTGACTGTCTTTGGTTGATGGCTAGGGTCTCAGCAAGGACCATTGACCAGGAACTTCAATTCTTCTCCACTTTGGTATTTTCATGAGCCTACTTGAGCTTCTTTTTAGCATAGCAGCTAGTTTCCAAGAGTGAGTGTGTGTTCCAAGAAGCCTAGGTAAAAACTACAAGACTTTTTATGGCCTAACCTTAGAAGTCCCAGAGTATCACTTCCACCACATTTTCTTGGTCAAACAAATCGCTACAGCCTGGGTAGATTTAAGGGAGAGGAATTAGACTTTATTTTTTAGTGAGAGGAGTAGTAAAGAATTTGTGGACATCTTTATCTACTACACCTCTAAAATACTTTTTCAGTCTTTCAGGGAATATTGTTTAAAGGAGTCACCAGCTGTCATTTTTGCCGCCTTTACTCCAAGGATTCGATTTATATGTACAGCAAAATTCTCGCCATTTCTCTGATTTCAGCTTCTAGAAATGGTAGTTACTTATTAACTATAGTATTTGAATCTGTATAAGATGACGTCTTTTCCTTACTAAGTTTCACCATCCTCAGCTATAAAATGATAATGATAATTTTATCCACCTCATAGGATTATTGTAAGAAATAAGTAAAATAATCTGTGAGTTACTTAGCACCATGCCTGGGATATATGGTACTTGTGTTGTTATTAGTGTTACTACAGCAGCTTACTGCACTTTTTTTGAAACATGGTATGTGTCAAATTTCTTTAAAAGTTGCATCTTCTGACCACTTCAGAGATAATTTTTAAATGATTTCTTGTGGTTTCTTATTCATATTCTTAATCAAGTATATGGCAACAATAAAAAAGCCTTTTATTCCTGACATATAAGAGACTTAAAATATATACTTCATGGATTTGGAAATCCTGACTAGAATTAAGATAGTAAGATTATTCTGTAGCCTATTAGAAATGTAAAGAGTTGAAACTCAGCTAACTTTAGTACTAATTTAAAATAATTCCTTGCTATATTTCCTCCATGGCATTTTTTCTGCACAATTAGAATTTAATTTTACTTTTTGTTAAGTTTTCTATTGGGAGAAATTTCCCTTTACTTGAACTTACATATTTTTTTCTCATTATGAGCTTTGTATTTTAAGTTTTAATTTAGGTTCTCTTACATTTTGTCTGAATTTTTATTTAGATTTGTAAGAAATCTTTTACTCGAAGACCACACTTGGAGGAACATATGATTCTGCATTCTCAAGATAAACCTTTTAAGTGTACCTATTGTGAGGAACACTTCAAATCACGGTTTGCGCGGTTGAAGCATCAAGAAAAGTTCCATCTGGGTAAGTTACTTTTTCTTAAAGCAGTCATAGCAGTTATTGATTATCACATCATGCTGGTGGAGCCTGCTACTGTTGAACCACTTTTTTTCTTTTAAAAGCCTTTTTTAGAGCAGTTTTATATTCATAGCAAAATTGAAAGAAGGTACAGATATTTCCTGTGTACTCCCCGCCCCCACACACAGCGTCCCCCATTGTCAGCATCCCCCATGAGTGGTCCGTTTGTTACAGTTGGCAGACCTGCACTGACACACCATAATCACCAAAGTCCACATTGTACAATAGGGTTCACTGTTAAGTCTAGGTGGTGTACCTTCTGTGGTTTTAGGCAAATCCATAGCGACATGTATCCATCATTACAGTGTCATGCATAGTAGTTTCGCTGCCCTAAAAGCTCTCTTTGCTCCCCCCTTTATCTCTCCTGGCACCAACCCCTAGCAATCACTCATCTTTTTACTGTCTCCATAGTTTTACCTTTTCCGGAATGCTATATAATTGGAATCATACTGTATGTAGTTTTTTCAGATTGACTTCTTTCACTAATACAGCTGGCCCTCTGAATCCATGGGTTCTGCACTCATGGATTCAGCCAACTATGGATCAAAAATATTTGAAAAAAAATACAAATTAAAAATTTAGTATAACAACTATTTATGTGGTGTTTATATTGTATTAGGTATTGCAGGTAATCTAGAGATGACTTAAAGTATATGGGAGGATAATGCACAATTTATATGCAAATACTACACCATCTTATATAAGGGACTTGAGCATCTGAGAAATTTGGCATTTGTGGGGTAGTCCTGGAACCAATCCCCTGTGGATACCTAGGGACGACTGTGTTCCATTGTCGGGATACTCCGCAGTGTATCCATTCACCTACTGAAGGGTATCTTGGTTGCTTCCAAGTTTGGACAATTATGAATGAAATTGCTATAAACATCTTTGTGGGGTTTTTTGTGTGGACAGAAATTTTCAACTTCTTTGGGTAAATACCCAAGAGCGTGAAGGCTAGATCAGATGGTAAGCGTATATTTAGTTTGTAAGAAACTGCCAAACTGTCTTCTAAAATAGCTGTACCATTTTGCATTCTCATTAGGAATGAATGAGAGTGTCTGTTGCTTCATGTTTTCACCAGCATTTGATGATGTCAGTGAATTTTTGCTCCATTAATCTACTTGTGTATTTTTTCACTAATGCTACACTGTCTTGATTACTATAGCTTTTTAAGTAAGTCTCAAAGTTGCATGGTGTCAGTCTTCCTACCTTATTCTTCTTCAATGTTGTGTTGGCTATTGTGGATCTTTTGCCTTTCCATATAAATTTTAGAATTAGTTTGTCAATAGCCATAAACTTGCTGGGATTTTGATTGGGATTGCATGGAATGTATAGATGAAGTTGGGAAGAACTGGCATCTTGACAATATTGAGTCTTTATATCCATGAACATGGAATATCTCTCTTTTTATTTAGTTCTTCGATTTCTTTCATCCAAGTTTTGTAGAGCTTGTGCATATTTTGTCAGCTTTATATCTAAATATTTCATTTTTGCGGGTTGTTGAACCACTCTTGGTGAACTTTGAGTACTGGCTTAGGTAAAGGAAGTCATATAAACTGGGACGAGTACTGTATATGTTGCAGTTTCTGGAGATGAGTAAATATTTCTTTTTTTTGTTGTTGTTGGCAGATGTGTCAGGTCAGTGTACATAAACTGCATTTATTCACAGTTGATTGTTGGATAGGTTTTTTAGTGCTTGGGATGAGGCATTTTTGTTTTGGAAACGACCCATTTTTCAAGGAATGGAATAAACTTAGTATATTTTGAATTCAGTATTGTATTCAATGAATTCTCTTCCTAATACTTATGACCATCTAGACTTGTGGTCTAGAATTTCAGCGGTCCCCAACCTTTTTGGCACCGGGGACCAGTTTCATGGAAGACAATTTTTCCACGGACCAGGGTGGGGGTGGGGGATGGTTTGGGGATGATTTAAGCACATTACATTTATTGTGCGGTCAAACCTCTCTGCTAATGATGATCTGTATTTGCAGCCGCTCCCCAGCGCTAGCATCACCACCTCAGATCATCAGGCATTAGATCTCATAAGGAGTGCAACCTAGATCCCTCTCATGCGCAGTTTACAGTAGGGTTTTTGCTCCTATGAGAATCCATTAATAATGCTGCCACTGATCTGACAGGTGGCGGAGCTTATGTAGTGATACAAGTGATGGGGAATGGCTGTAAACACAGATGAAGCTTCCCTTGTTTACCGGCCGCTCATCTCCTGTTGTAGCCCAGTTCCTCTCTACAGAAAATTAAAAAATTAGCCTGGTGTGGTGGCACGTGCCTATAGTCCCAGCTACTCAGTAGGCTGAGCCAGGAGGATTGCTTGAGCACAGGAGTTTGAAGTTGCAGTGAGCTGTGATGACACCACTGCACTCTATCCCGGGTGACAAAGTGAGACTGTCTGACACACACACTCACAAAGTTGTTCTTTCATAGTATTCCACCTCAGCATGTGTAAGAAGCAATCATAAAAAGAAGTTTTTACAAGTTACCTAAACTGTAGTTGGAGATGTGTTCATGATTGCGTGTTTCATGTGAGAAATTTTTAGAGATTAGTTCCAGGAAAAATAAGTTTTTATTGGAGAATTAATGGCCTTGTTTCTTTCTGAAATTAAAACTTTAGGTAATCTTCTTGGTCCTACCTTGTAGAAATATCTTAACAAAATATAGTAATTTTTATGACTAACAAATTTGCTTCTACCTTTTTTTTTCTGTTCCTGATTTTCTGTTTCAACTTTTATTAAATATATCATTTAGTAAATAAATAAACATTCAATAACAATGGGTAGAAATTCTAAGGTGTAAGATTAGTTTCAATATAAATTTTTTTAAATGTTAAAACTTACAAATTAAAGTAAGTTGCCTTGCATAGTACTTTCCCGTTAGTGAAAGTATACAAGCATATAACCATATGCTGAACTCATCAGCTGTTCAAGTTGTTGAAGAGGGAATTACTGAAAAGTGATTGAACTACAAGATTTTTCAGCATATCAGTAATGAGAGGTGTTCCCAAAATGCTAGGCATTGAGGTTTAGCTAACCTGCTATTTAATGTTCCCTGAGAAAATACCCAAGGGAAGTACATACTACATTCAAAGTAGTATATATTTATTGAACCACTGCTAACTATATGATTAGCTCTGTGTTAAGGTCTGGGGATACAGTTCCTGCCAAATTAAATTACAGTGCAGTGGGTAATCAAGCCTGTACATAAATCATTACATTGTAGAGCTGTGCACACACAGATATTTTGAAAATGACTAGGTAATTCATATAATTTTTAATAAGAGTTGACATTTACTAGGTTAGATTGACATTTACTAGACGAAGAAGTTTAGTAGGTATGGCATGATATGGAATTGTAAGTAGAACATTTCATAGCCAGGCTTGTTGTCTAAGTCTGACTTACCTACTTAATATATGATCTGGAACACCCCACCGATTTTCAGGTTCCTCATTTGTGAAATGGGGTTAATAATATCTACTTTATAGACATCGTTGTGAAGATTAAATGAAGTAATAATGTATAATAAATGCCAGATACAGAGCCAGGCCTAGTTTACATTCTCTTTCTCTGAATGTTATCTTTTCTAGTATTATAATTATTAATATTTTCAGGACTTTTGAAAAATATGGCTTATGAAATAGTAGCTTTGCATTTTGGGGCCACCATTATTTAAGGAAAAAAACAAAACCAATAGAATATGGCTTTGAATATGTTATGTCTCTGTGTGTATGCATATGTATACATACATATTTTATATATATGTGTGTGTGTATGTCTATACATACGTACACACACGTATAAAATACTCAAAGTAATGTGATTTGTTTTTTCCTTAAATACTGCTATTCAAGAATATTTAATGATATATGTGTATATATATATAATTTTTTAAGCTTCTTTTGCATCCCAACTCTATGCTGCTTCTCCTTTGAATTACTTTATGCTTTTGATAAAAAGTTCATGAAATTTGGTGCACGTCATGATCAACTGGAGAGTTTATTAAAACACAGATTGCCCAGAGTATCTGATTCAAGGGGTGGGGAACCTGCGGCCTCCGATTTCAAGATTGTTCTTTCATAGGCACCAAAGGAGGCAAGAAAAGTTTCCTTTTTCTCTGCTGCACCCCTTTTAATAAAAGGATTTGATCTGAAAAATGTCAGTGGACCTTGAAGGCCACAAGTGGCCTTAAGGCCATCCATGGCCTAAAGAATTTGCTTTGCTGGCACGTTCCCAGGTGATGCCGGCACAGGTGATCCAGACCTACACTGAGAAACGGCAGCTTTCAATTATTCAGAGCCATCCTCGTACTATCTACGTTAAGATGTATATATTCTGTTAAATCAGAGGGAAAGATATCTAAGTACTGTAATCTGAACAGTTAAGGGAGAATTTTTAATATATCTGTATTTGTTAAGTGTAAACATTATAGTTTGGCTTTAAAAAGTCAGATCTTATAATTCTATCCTATCTGAAGAATTGACATGGAGATCTGCTTTAGTTGAAGTTCCCAGCTTGGTTCCATAAGTAAAAGTTCAAAGAAGTTCAGCTACATGCAAAACTGGATATCCAGTGGTTATTTTCTTCGAAGAGCCTTGGTGAGTAACTGAACATGAAAGAGGATGCGTCATTTCTCCCTTTCCCAGCCGGAGCCTTCAGCTGTACATATAGTTATTACTTTATAAAAAATTTTGCTAGTAGATATTTCATTCTTCACCCAGCACACATTTCCCATAATAAGTATATCTTGGCTCTTTTATTTACTTTATCTGTTTATTTTTGACTATACAAATACTGATCTCCTTTTCCCAGCTTCTTGAAGCCTTTTTGTTTTTTGGTTGCAGGGAGGTGGAGAGTTTTTTTTATAGTATTTAACACAGTATATAATGTGAATTAATAATCAATAAATACTTGTTGAATGAGTTAATAAATGACTAAAAAATTCAGATCTCATGAAAAATGAAATATTAGAGATTTTAAATGAGAATATGTTAAAGATACTAATACAATATACAGAGGTCATCTCTAATTCCTAATACGCAAAACGTGTTGAAATTTACCCAACGCTATTGTGACGACCAACCAATTTTGCTTATAGATACATTTTTTAATCCCAGTGTCCTAATTCCATTTTTTTCCAGTGTACTGTTATGTTTAATTTTTTAGAACTGTGGTCCCCAACTATGGTCTGTTGGGGACCAGGCTGCAGAGCTCTGCTGCAACCCCCCCACCACCATCCATGGAAAAATTGTCTTCCACGAAACCAGTCCCTGGTGCCAAAAAGGTGGAAAAAGATTGGGGACCACTGCATTAGAATATCTTCTTCATTTTGTTTTCCCAAATTCTGAGACATCTTCTTTGAAATACACAGCTTCCTTGAGCTGTATTTACTTCTTGTTCACACATCCTTTGTCTTTCTTTTAATTTGTTATTCAGTAGGGTGCTGTTCTTTTCTCCAGTTGTTTATTTGGTGAAATCATGGTGAGATTTAGAATCCAGCAAATGTCAATATTACTATGAGAATTCTGGGTTTCATTTTGTAAGACTAAACAGAAACATGCCACAGTATTTTCAGTCTACTCAACATTACTGAAAGCTTGCTAGAAATTGTAGTATATTTCCAACCATGAACTCCCTTAACTCTGGTTTTTATTCTTCCAAAGTTTATCATTACCTCCTTTTCCCAGAAATTTGGTATGTAGCATTTTCCACTTTGTTCCATTCTGATTTCAAACTAAGAATTGGCGATTTACATTTATTAGTTTATTCAGAATTTATTGTATGTCTGTTAGATGCCAAGCCCTACACTTGGCTCTAGGGATATAGAAATAATTGTAGCTCGTCTTCTAGGAATAAACAATGTAGAAGAGAATACTGTAAACAAATAATCACAGTGTATTATGACCTATGCAATAATAGTGGTAGGCATAAATTTATAGCATACCTATTAAATTTAAATTAGTTTCTACTCTTTAAACTTTAAATGCATGCTATTTTTCCTTTTTAGGTCCTTTTCCATGTGATATATGTGGTCGCCAGTTTAATGACACTGGAAATTTGAAACGCCATATAGAATGTACTCATGGTGGAAAGAGAAAATGGACTTGCTTTATCTGTGGAAAATCAGTCCGAGAAAGGTGAAGAAATATCCGCACACCCAAAAAATCCTAGTACTATTATGTAGAAAAAAATCAGTGAATATGGTTTGTAAGTGTTAGAGTAGCATAAGGCACAAAGTACCCGAATTATGCTTTAATTTGAAATATGAGGGAAGAAATGATGTAAAGTATCGTAGAAGATACAGAGTAAAAATTTGCAGGTTAGATGGTTGACTTATCATACATATTTTATCTCTTTCTGAAACTCCACTAAAAATACATTAAAAGTTTTTGTTTATTTTTTAAAGATAGTAAGCTAAAAGGGAGAACAGAAAAGTGACAAGAATGACACAGATTTGGAAACTGCAAAGCAGATGGATCAGTGGTAATGGACTTAATGGATCTAAGAAAGATATTAATAAATCCCAAAGTGGCAATAGAGAAATGTGAGAACCTAGTTTACATGGCAGAATCCACAAAAGGGAATGGCAGTATCAGGTACCTCTGGAACAGGGGTGACGGAGCACTAGCGTAAAAACCTTAGAAGTTTTAGAAGTTAGATCATTGGATTTTGATTCCACTGTACCATCCACAGTGCCATTGCTACTGGGCACCTGTCCCTTTCCTGACAGTATTGCTCGACTGGAATAGGCCATGTTACGTGATTGAATGCATTCCGAATGCTGAAAACAGCCCCAGGCCTTATCCCCTCCAGTATCTTGGCTTTTAGATTTTTTTCCTCTAGACAGCAGATTAGAAGACTGTTCCCTGAAAATCTGAGCAACATAAGGGCAAGTGTATTTCCTAACAAGCGTTATCCCCAGATCACCTTCAGTGAAGGCAGAATCATCAAGACCCACCCATGTTCTTTGACTTTCTTACCTACTTTTTAGCCTTTCACACTTAATCGTGAGCAGATAGTCAAGGATTACAAGATACAAGAAGGGGAACTTTTAACATGGATGATAGAGTCCAACACAAATGGGGAAAAAAATGAACTTTAAGGGAACAGATTATGAAGGAAAAATAGCATTTTAAAAAAAGAAGTAAACAATTATTATTTTTTCCCCAGTTGAAGATACAGAATTCATTAAACAAGAATAGGATTTTATATAAAAGGATCACTCAGATAGTAATTCAGAACTGCCAGAAATTCAAAGCATGATGACCAAAGTATAGACATCAGTGGAGGGGTTGCAGGACAAAAGTAGAGCAAAACACAGAAATATAAAATAAAAATTAGAACATTAGAGGCCCAGGCAAGAGAAAAATCTGAATATTAAAAATTCTAAAAAGAAAGAACAGAGAAAATGGAGGGGGGAAAAAATCATCATTGAAATAATCCAAGATGATTTCCAGAACTGAAAGGCAAGAGTTGCCAGGTAGAAATGATCCATCAAGTGCTTAGGTCATTAATGAAAATAGACCTACACCAAGGTACATCGCTGTGATATTTCAGAATACTAAAGGGAAAGGGAAATTATTATATGCTTCTAGGGAGGGAAAAAAGTCACATATATTGATTAGTATACTTGGACTTTCTTATCAGCAGCACTAGAAGTAGGACAATGTAGTAGTACCTTCAAAATTCTGAAAGAAAATAATCCCCAACCTAAAATTCCTTTTTTTTTGAATGAGACAGGGTCTCACTCTGTCACCCTGGGTAGAGAGTACAGTGGTGTCATCGTAGCTTACTGCAGCCTCAAACTCCTGGGCCCAAGAGATCTTCCTGCCTCAGCCTCCTGGTAGCTGGGACTACAGGCATCCGCCACCACACCCAGTTAATTTTTTCTATTTTTGGTAGAGATGATCTTGCTTTTGCTCAGGCTGGTCTCAAACTCTTGAGCTCAAGCGATCCTCTTGCCGTGGTCTCCCAGAGTGCTAGGATTACAGGCGTGAGCCGCTGCGCCTGGCCCCTCCAACCTAGAATTCTATCCTCAGTCAAATTCATCAAGTCTAAGGATAGAATAAAGACATTTTTATAGGTGTCAATTTGCCTATAATGTACTTTTTCTCATAAAGCTACCAAAGAGTTTGCTCTCCCAAAATGAGAGAGTAAACCCATGAAGAGGAAGACAAGGGCCACAGGAAATAGGAATTCTTACATGGAGAGAAGTAAAGGAAATTCACAGGGGGATGGGGAATGAAGATCCTAGCATGTCAGCTGTGCATCATATGTAAGGGGTGGTCTGTACTGTTAGTGGTGTGACTGGACACATAACGAGGGTTGTCACTGCCAAAATCCCTGCTCACGTTTCCTCTTTTAACTAGGGGACAGAATGTCAGAGTCGGTCTTACTTCCTGTCTGTACTATGCCTTTGTTTGGCACCTCTGTGGGCTGAAGTTCCTGGTCTTTATTACCTTTTGCTTGATTTAACTGAGGGTACTCATTTCATTTCACAGAAATGTTCTTTTTTGAGGTACCCGTGAGAATTAGAGGTAGGACATGGTAGGCTTAGAGGCATAATATACAGAGCAGCCGACTTGCTTTGACTGTGTTTCTGCCGACATCTGGTACCTTGTCTGCTCTGGCTCTGTCAGATGCTCAACTATGGTGAGCCCTCTGTTTTCCAGTATTTACTCATGATTTTTCCCTCTGATGTTCCAGAAAGGACTCTCTGTGATTAAGTCTCGGGGAAGATACATGTAAACTCCTATCCAGGGATCCTGTTTATATTAACTTCTGGGCCCTTTATCTAATAGTGGCGACATTGTTAGGTTTGTGCTTGCTACCCAGTTTTTCAAAAGCATATGATATATTGTTTAATTATCTATCTACCTATAGTTAAACAAAAAAAGGAAATAATTGTTTCTGAGGAGGGGGGATGAGGAGGATGAGATCAGGAAGGAGCATGGGGAGGCATTCTGAGGCACCAGTAATGTTCCAGTCATGTTCTGTATCTTAACCTGCGTGTAAGTGTTCAGTACTGTTCTTTAAATAGTATATATAAATTTTATGTATTCTTCAGTATATAAAAATTCCACAATTAAAAAAATTAGAAATGCTATTTTCTTAAAATAACAGATATAATGGTTGAATAGGAAAATCAGTACGCTATATATGAAAACATTTACAGATAGATAAGTTATAAAATTATATTAGTTATAAAATTATGTTATATATTAAATCATTTTATATCTTAAAGATCTTTCTATAAAAACAAAAGGAAACAAGCCAAAAAAAAAAAAAGAAACCAAAAGATAACCTTTCCATCTTTTTACTATAACTACTTAATAGGTACGGGTCTAGGAATATTTTTAGGGATATTTTTCACAAAGCTGGGTATACCTGTGCACTGCCACTTGTCCTGTGTTAGTGGGCCTTGTAAAAGAGCACCATCTACTGGCAAAGCTCTACCTTTAATTCATATTCAGCTTTTAAACTCACTAGGTATGGGATTTAAATAAAACCAAGCGTACTTACACAAAACTGGGCTATGTAGTATGTAACCTGTTGCTTCTAAACCACAGCATGTTGTACTGGAACACAGTGGTGCATATTTTTGTATTGAAACATATCTAAAGACAGAAAAGGTACAGTAAAAATATGGTATAAAAGATTTAAAAATGGTACCCTTGTACAGGGCATTTATCACGAATGGAGCTTGCAGGACTGCAGGTTGTTCTGGGTGAGTCAGTGAGTGGTGAGTGAATGTGAGGGCCTAGGTCTTTATAAACACTGTACATTTAGGCGACACTAAATTTATAAAAAATCTTTTTTCATCAATAGTAAATGGACCTTAGCTTACTATAACTTTCTTTACTTAAACTTTAATTTTTTTTAAAGTTTACTTTTTTAAACTTAAATTTTTTTAACTTTTCGACTCTTTTATAATGATACTTAGGTTAAAAAACAAACACATTGTACAGCTGTATAAAAATAGTTTCTGTATGTTGTGTAAGTTTTTTTCTATTTGATTTTTTTTTTTACTTTTTAAACTTTTTTATTAAAAGCTAAGACACAAGCACTCATTGACCCAGGCCTACACAGGGTCAGGATCGTCATCACCGTGTTCCACCCCCATGTCTTGTCCCACCAGGGCTTTCCAGGTGCAGTAACATGCACGGAGCGGTCATCTCCTATGATCACAATGCCTTCTTCTGGATACCTCCCGAAGGACCTGCCTGTGGCTGTTCTGCAGTTAACTTTTTTTATAAGTACAGGGAGTGTACTCTCAATGGTAAAAGATATAGTACAGCAAATACATAAACTGGTAACGTAGTCACTTGCCATCGAGTATTACGTACTGTGCATAGTTTTGCGCCGTACCTGCATGCAACTGCAGCGCAGCAGGTTGTTTACACCAGCAGCACCACAGACACCTGAGCAACGTGCTGTGCTATCATGTCCCTACGCAACGGGAGTTTTTAACCTTCCTTATGGTCTTAAGGGACCACCATCATCCGTGCACGCTGTCGTTGACCAAAACACCATTAACGGCGTACGACTATAGTAGTGGCAGGAAAAAGCCTGCAAAAGTCACATTTGCCTTTCACTTTCTTTCCTCCACAAAGTAACTTTGCCCATCTTTACGGAGCACTTTAGATACCTGGGAAACTCTGAATGTTGGAGCTGTATGACTTGCTAGTGATGTGCTCAGAGGAGTAATGGTTTCACAGTAGCCCATCCAGGGTCAGAGGGTGGCTGGAAGATTTAAGCTTTATATAAATTCCTTTTTTACATCAGCACTTGGCAGCTAGAAATACCTGTAACATTTTCTTAAACATTTTTTCACACAGTTACTGAGCACGTGTTTAGAAGGAATAGTAGTGATAAACTGGATTCCTTAAATATCGTTAAACCTTCTCCATCAAAATTTAAATCAGTTTAATTCAGTGGACAATTAACATTTTTTATTTATACTTCTCGTAAGTTTGCTTAAGCTGTATAATTCTGAGCAAACCAATGACAAAAGAGGCCAGTTTTTTTTTTTTTTTTTTAAGGAGAGAGACATACCAAGCATGTTTGTAAACTGGTAAGAATTCAATCCAATGAAGAACAAAAATATTGTAGGAGAAAGAGGGGAGAGATGCCATAATATCTGTTAGCTTGAACACCTTTCTAGCAAGTTTTCTGTATATCCATGTTTACTATATATGTAAGCATTAAAAAATCTTTAAATATATATTTTTAATACAGAACTACTTTGAAAGAACATTTGAGAATCCATAGTGGAGAAAAGCCTCATCTTTGTAGTATTTGTGGACAAAGTTTTCGTCATGGAAGTTCATACAGGTAAGTAATGCCATTTTTTCCCTATATTAAGATAAAATTATATATCCATTTTAGTTCTATTTTCTTATCACTGCTTTAATAAGTTTGTTGAAATAAAATATTTTTTAGTCTTTATGCAAAGTTGTGCAAAAAACTTTACTGAATAAATTTTTTCTGTAGCTTTTATATTATCATCATCATTAAATATTTCCTCGTCACTAAGTTTACTGAAAGCTTTGCTAAGTTATTTAAATACTTATTTCATTACTTTTCTTTGAAAATTCATTAAAATTCTGGTGTTCTAAACTTAGTGTATTTCTTTACTCTTTATTATGAAAGAATATTTTAATATGAAAATATGGTGAAATTAAAAACTCTGGGATTCTCAATTTTAGAAAGTCTTCTGTGCATTAATTTTGACTGTAACTCATTTAATTTTATTTACGGCTGATTCCCTTACCACATTTGCAGTTTATGAGAAATTGGTTTTTTTTCTAAATAAATATGCAACTATTGATGAAATGTGTTTATAGGCCAGGTGCGGTGGCTCACACCTGTAATTCTAGTACTCTGGGAGGCTGAGGTGGGGGAGGATCACTTGAGGCCAGGAGTTTTAGAATAGCCTGAGCAAGATTGAGACCCTGTCTCTACAAAAAAAAAAAAAAAAAAAAATTAGCTGGGCATGATGGCACACACCTGTGGCCCCATCCAGCTACTCAGGAGGCTGAGGCAAGGAGGATTGTCTGAGCCTGTCAGTTCAAGGTTGCGGTGAGCTGTGACAAGGTCACTGCACTCCAGCCTGGGTGTTAGAGCTATGAGACCCTGGCTGGGGAGGAAAAAAAAAAAGGAAGAAGAAATGCATGTACAATTTTAATTTTTGTTAATGTGCTTAAGAATTTTAATTGTAAGGCTTTAATATGTACACTTTCATTTATTACTTACCTTTTTAAAGTTTAAACAGAATGTTTCCCCTTTAGATATAGTCTGGTCAGTTTACCAATTTTAGTTTTGGTAGAATAAACACCTATTTTGGCAATTTGAGTAGGAAAGCTATTCCTTTCACTAGGTTATATATATATAGACAGAGGATTGTGGGGAATAAAATAATTGAAGTTAAATTAATCTTAATAGTATAAACCTTTTATTATCTGTCTTTGCGTAACTATAAAATGAGCCACATTTTGTTCCATTATTAGTGTGAAGAAAAGTATTAAAATATAATTTTCATAAAGTTGGGTTCTTACAAAGTATAGAAAATTCTCAACTATCAGTTTGTAATCGGTAACAATTATCCGGAATAGGATTAGTCCTCAATTATTTGCTGTGTCACTTGCTGTCATTATCATATGCCCAGTCACTTGTACACTTATCCCACTTACCTGATTCTAATTCCTTCCTGATTTACTTCCACTTTTGATGTCTCTGAGACTCGGTCAGTCAGGTAGATAATAATCCCAGACATCTGATAGATTCAGTGATGTGGATTTACGATCTGATAAATCATAAGTCAGTCGATGTGCAAATGTTGAAAGAGGTGAGTAGCGTCCCTGGAGTCCGGGGCTGACAGACCAGGAAGGACTGTGAGAGTCACAGAAACAGAGCAGACAATATATATACATGGTTGAGGAGACAGCTCAGTTTTCATCATTTATTCATCATCATCAAGCTTTTTCCTTCTGTGTCACCAGGTTCAGTGGTCTTCAACCTTTTTTTCTTTGTAGACTTCACCTGCGAGTACACCATGATGATAAAAGATACGAGTGTGATGAATGTGGAAAAACATTTATTCGTCATGATCACCTCACAAAGCACAAAAAAATACATTCAGGTAAGCTGTATTTTGTAATGCTATTTCCAAAATCCTTTAAGAAAGCACCTGAAAAGAACGTAATATAACATCATGTTTATGTTGGCTGTAATTTTAATAATTTAGTTTATGTTGGTCACCTCTTTATAATACTGGTTCTAAAAGCCTTTTTGAAAAAACTTCTGAAAAGGACATGATTTTACGACGTGTTCACTATAATTTTAATCATTGGGTCACCCTTTGTGACTATAAAGTATATTTTAAAGTTTAATTTTAAATAAATTCTCAAAATTTGCGTTTTGCCTATTACCTGGATATATGTGCAATAATTGCTATTGGCATATCCCTGAAGGGAGAAGCCATGATAATATTTCCCATTTTCATTGGATTTGAGAAGAAGTGGTAAAACTTAGAGGTTCAAAGGAAAATGATGATAATTGGATGGTAAAAGTTTATGTTGTATTGAAATTTGAAACCCTATTTTTGAAAAAGAGTACTTAAGTTATCCTGACCAATTTCAGATCTTTATACTATATTTATGATTTTTATATTCTGGGGATTTCTTTCATATTTTCCTCTCAGATTGATGTTCAGGAAGTGCTAAGAGAGCCAACTATGTGAGCACATAATGGGAAAGAGCCATCTCTATGAGCACGGTAGAACAGGTGATTATTATTATTATTATGATTGTAATTTAAATATAAAACATGCAACAGATGGTAATTCTTTTAAAATGATCCCAGTGAAGTAGGTTGCAGTTATTATCACCGCTTGTAAGAGATGCTAAAGGTCTGGTAACTTTTTTTATTGGAATTATGCATTTTCATTTTTTAGGAGGCAAATTCTAAAGTCCTAATTCTAGAGGTCACATGCTTTAATTGCACACTGGTATTGAGAGAGTGATTTTTTAAAAACGAAGCCTTTGTAACTGAGTGTAAGAATAGGGATGAAAAATAGGATTCATACAGAATTTCTCATTATATTTGTATTTTGGCTCATCGCAAATGTAAGAAATCCCCACAGATGAGAAATCTTTTAAAAGTGAAGTACAAAGATCTGAAAATGTTCAAGTCCTTTTTGTAAACAGTAAAATAGCCTCATCTTTATTTAATGTATGTCTATTTGAGGTGTTTGATATCCAGACATACATATTCCTAAAAATAATTCATGAATTTTGAAGTAATCTTATTTATCTTGCTCTGTTATGGAAAGGTGGGATTTCCAGTCTGCAGCAGAAGGCTGCTGATGCCTTTTCCAAGTGGAGAAAGGATTCACTTTAAAGTTTAAAGTTTCCAGATGTATTTCCCACGATGTGATCTTACCATCTGGTATTTGTTTCTGGAGGGGGAAAAAACCTGAAATGCATATTATAATCGAAATATTTGGGTCTTTATTTTAAGGTGAAAAAGCTCATCAGTGTGAAGAATGTGGAAAATGTTTTGGTCGTAGGGATCATCTCACTGTTCATTACAAAAGTGTACACCTTGGAGAGAAAGTGTGGCAAAAGTAAGTGAAAAAGCTAAAGTTGGTTGGCAGAAAGTTATAACTTTTTTCATTCATTTTGTTTAATTGAGGGGATAGGTCAACCAGCTGTCTTTCTCTAGCTTCTGTAGCTTCTTTGCTACAGAATGAAAGAATTGAGCAAAGCATATTTTTTCTTACTTGTTTTCAGTTAATTCAAAGGCAAGGAGGTGGTAGACATGCCTGGATTAGTGGTGAAGTGTGAGACAAGTATATCTACCAATTAGACAGTTGTTGTAAGCTAGGAAAAAGATGATAAGAGTCTAAACTAGGGAGCAGCTCAGTATTTAAGAAGTATTTCCTTATTTTTTTGGAGTTCTATGCTTTATTAATGTGAGAATTATATATATAGTTGTAAATGTAACTTATTATCATTATGTTATTTTTTAAAATTATATTGAAAAACTCAAATTTTTTTATTTTCTTAGATACAAAGCAACATTTCATCAATGTGATGTTTGTAAGAAAATTTTTAAAGGCAAATCAAGTCTGGAAATGCATTTTCGGACGCATTCAGGTAAAACTTAATGGGTAGTTTATATCTTTTTGTGTGTTTAATTTTTCATGAGTAAAATACAAACATTTAAACTTTGTTGGTTTTGGTTAAATTTTGAGGATTTTCCCCATTTAGATTTCTACTCATTATATTGAAGTTCATATCATAAATGCACAATATTTTGGTCTTCTCTATTATATAAGCTTCAATACTTCTAAATCTCCTTTGTTAGAATTTGAGAAAATGATTTTTTATAAGAAATTCACTCTTCTTTTAGCTCTCATTTTCCCCTTTTCTACTTGTTTTATAAATTCTTTATTTTACTTTCTGAAGGCTTTGGTTGGTTATCTTTTTTTTCTTCTCCTTTAAAAGAGTTACGCAAATATGACTTGTGTCATTTACCAACTTACCATTGTCTAGTTTTCCTTTTCAAGCAGCCAAGCGTGTTTCACAGTCGTAATAGAATGCTTTGTTTCACCTACTTTCCAGAAGTTGTCATATTCTAAATATTTCTTTTTTTCTCCTGTAGAATGCTACTACATTTTGAAATATGGACTATGTTGGATTCTTTCTTATATATTGTCTGGGTCCTTGTTTGCCTTCACATATAAATTAATTTTTAAACCTTTTTTTTTTTTAAAAAAAAAGCCCATTTATGCATTTATGGCTGCTTTGTTTTAAATTAGATTTGGATTTTGTCAAGCTGCTGTTCTGGAAGATAAAAGTAATTGATTTCGTAAATATTAGAATGAGAAATAACTAAATTTGGGCTATTTCAATAGCAAAGAGTTGCAGTGAAGGATTTATTACTAGCAAGGTACAGTGGCTCATACTTGTAATCCCAGCTACTTGGGTGGCTGAGGCAGGAAGATTGCTTGAGCCCAGGAGTTCCAGACCAGTCTCGGCAACAGAGCAAGACCCCATCTCTAGAAAAAAGAAAAATGGCCAAGCATGGTGACATGAGCCTGTATTCCAAGCTACTCCAGAGGCTGAGGCAGGAGAACCCCTTGAGCCTAGGAGTTCAAGGCTCAGTGAGCTATGATCACACTACTGCACTGCAACCTGGGTGTGAGTGAGACCCTGTCTGCAAAAAAGAAAAAAAAAAGGATTTATTCCTGATATAGTGCTGCTGTTAAAAACAAAATTACATTTCCCTTCAAATGAAAAAGTCATAATTTGGGGTACATAAATACATAAAAAGGAATGTAAAATGAGGAAACTATTGATGTTAAGTTCCACATCAGTTATAAGTAATAAGCCTAATAGAATTCATGACTTGGAAGAGATGGTAAATTTGTAGAAAGCTGAGAACACTGATGATAGAAGAATTGTAAAACTAAAAGAATTTTTCCAGAGAAGAAAAATTCCAGAGGATTTAATGCTGGCTAAATTGCATTAAAATTTTTGAAAACATTGATTTATAGTAATTGGTTGGTGACCAGTGACTACATGGGACACCCATCTCTAGATACCTCACAGTTAATTGGAATTAGAGACAAATCTCTCTGCCCTTTGAAAACTGAGGTAACGAGCTCTATCATAGAATAAGACAAAGACTATGGCCATGACGAAATGAGAGGAAGAAATAATCTAAAGCAGGGCTTGGCAAATGTTTATAAAAGGCTAGATAGTAAATGTTTTGGGCTTTGTGAGCTAGACATCTGTCTCAGTCTCTCAGCTGTGCTGTTGTAGCATGAAAGCAGCCACAGACAATGTGTAAACAAACGCGCATGGCTGTGTTCCAGGAGAACACCATTTCTAAAATCGTAGCGGGCTAGATTTGGTTTACGGGCTGTCGTTTGCCAACTCCTGATCTAAAGAGATCAGCAAGCTACCCAGACAGGACTTCACAGAGTGGCTCTTTCAAGAACTGGTTACCATGTTCCCAAATCCATTTCTAAGATTTATAGGTCCAGAAACTCAATTTTGTCTATGTACTGAGAGTTACAAGTATTTTGAGTAGTTCTTCATAATAACCACTGGAAGTAGATTAACTAGAATGTCAGTTTATTAATTTACCTTCTAGAGAATGAGATATTAATGTGTACTGGTATCTTTATTAAGGAAGCAGAGTTGCTAAGTTTATTAATCAGAAGGGAAATTGCCAAATGTAGATACAGAGCAAAATTAGGTAGTAATTTTATGAAATGGTTTATCTAGGAAATGGTGAAGAATATTGAACATCTTTACCCTGATAGCAGGTACCTCTCTGGTGAACAGAATAATGTTGCTCTCCAGATTGTTTTTCTTTATTCAGGATACCCTTAGTGCATTATATGTACTGCTAAATTCTTATTTTTGGAAGCTCCTCAACTAGATTCCATGTAGACCTTTTCTCTTCTGCTGGTATATCCTTTCTCCAGAAGAGGTACAATAAAGTGAATTAGGTTCAGTTTGGGCCAGTTCAGTATACTTAATTGCTTCAAATGAGTAGATAATCAGTGTATAGCCTAAGGCTTGCAAATAGTTGATGCTCAGTAAATGTTTCTTAAATCAATTTATCATGTCCCTCTAATTTCTTTGATTTTTTAAAACTACGCAGTTAGAGAAATTAGTTGGAAAATGTATATAAGATTTTCTTCTACAAATGACTTACATGAATCCATATGAGTTTTGCTTGTATAATGCTCCGAGAGTAGCAATTACATCTATTCTTCAACAATTGTCTTGTTGAAACATAATATATTAGTTAAAATTGGCATAAAGATGACTGTCAATTTAGGATTTGATTTTAGCCTTGGCTGATTTTTTTATTCAAACTGAGTTTTCTTTGTAAGCTGTTTTTATTAAGTATAGCACATAAAGTGTACAAATCTTGAAAAGTCAATGAATTTTTATAAATGAATACATTAATGTGTCCACCACTGAGACCAAGATATACAACACTACCAGGACTCCAGAAGCATTCTCCATGTCACCTCCCAGTCAGTAACTTCCTTACAAAGATAATGACTGTTTTGAATTATAGTACCAATAATTAGTTTTTTCTATTAGAATGTCATATAAATGGAATCATATAGTATGTATTCTTTTTTTGTCTGGTTCTTTTCACTCAGTATGATTGTGGATTCTTCTATGGCAGTAGTTTGTTTTTTTTCATTTTCATATCACAATTTATTCATCCATTCTACTTGGATAGATACTTGCTGTATATTTACTTGGTTCTATTATGAATGAAGCTGCCATGAACGTTCTTGTCCCTATCTTTTCATACACCTATTCGTTCATTTCTCTGTATGTGCCTGGCTGTAGGGTTTGTGGCTCATAGGATATGCGTATGTTCTACTTCAGTAGTTACAACTGAACAGTTTCACAGGGTGATGTGTCTATTTAGACTACCGTCAGTGGTGTATGGGAATTCCAGTTGCTCAGCATTTGATAATGTCTTTGTAATCTATTGGACGGGTATTCAGCACTATCTGAAAGTGGCTTAATTTGCATTTCCGTGATGAGTAATGATGTTAAGCACCTCTCCTTATGCTTATATTGGCCATTTGGATATCTAATTTTATGGAATACCACATTAATTCTTCTGATCATTTTCTTAAATTAGATCTTTTTTCCTAATTGATTTGTAGATATTTCTATATTCTGGATATGAGTCCACTGTTGGATATACATACATTGCAGATATCTTCTGCTCTGTGACTAATCTTTCCACTCCAGTAATGGTAAATTTTAATAAACAAAGGTTCTGAATTTTAAATAAGTCATGTATCATCGTTTTCTTTATAGTTCTTTTGTGTCCTTTTTAAGAAACGTTTCCCTATCCCAAAGTCATTAATATTTTTTTGCCGTTACCTTCTAGAAGATTTATTTTAACTTTCATATTTGGACCCATGAACCTTCTGTAATTTAGTTTTGTGTTTGTTAGTAGGTAAGGGTGAAAGCTTTGTTAGTTTTATTAACATGTGATCACCTAGTTACTCTGGCACTATTTATTTGAAAGACTGTCAGTTTCTCAGTGCAGAATTGCTGTTTTGGTTTTTATCCTCATCAGGTGGGAGGAAATCAAATGTTTTGGTGTAACAAAACTTTTAGGCAGCTATAGTGGAAATGAAAGTGAGTGATAATGACAGCTTGTTTGTCAGGCTCTCACCGTGTGCAGGGACAGTGCTGAGCGCTGTTACTTCACTTTCTTACTCAGTCCTCTCCCCAGCTCTGTGAGCTCCATGCAGTTGTTACTCCACACGACAGGTCAGGAGACCAGGCTTAGAAACCGGCTGGCTTGCTCGAGGTTTGACTAGCAAGTGGTATAGCTGGAATTCAAACTGAGATCTTTTTGATGTTTAAGCTCATTCTTTTTACCCACTTCCTGTTTCCATTTTGTGGTAGCGTATAACATAAATGCTATTATGAAGTTCTTGCAGTTATTCACATGGAAAATTTGCTACTTAAAACCATTGTCTTATCAAGTGAGTGCATTTTACATTTAATTTCATTCCTGTTCATACAGGTGAAAAACCATACAAATGTCAAATTTGCAATCAGTCTTTTAGAATTAAGAAAACATTAACAAAACACCTCGTTATTCATTCTGATGCCCGACCTTTCAACTGTCAGCACTGTAATGCAACATTTAAGCGGAAGGACAAGCTGAAATACCACATTGATCATGTCCATGAGATAAAATCTCCTGATGATCCTCTCAGTGCTTCTGAGGAAAAACTTGTGTCTTTGCCAGTGGAGTACTCATCTGATGATAAACTCTTCCAAACAGAAACAAAGCAATATATGGATCAGCCCAAAGTCTATCAGCCGGAAGCCAAGACTATGTTACAGAATGTGTCTGCTGAAGTGTGTGTCCCCGTAACGCTGGTTCCAGTTCAGATGCCTGATGCTCCGGGTGATCTGGTGCGTCACACCACAACACTCCCGCCACCTTCCCACGAGGTCCTGTCACCACAGCCCACCGACTATCCACGGGCAGCTGACTTAGCTTTCCTGGAAAAATACACCCTTACTCCTCAACCTGCAAATATAGTTCATCCAGTCCGACCTGAGCAAATGCTAGACCCTAGAGAACAGTCATACCTTGGAACATTGCTGGGCCTTGATAACACTACTGGTGTTCAAAATATTTCTGCCAGTGAGCATCGTTCGTGAGTAAATCTAAACATTCCACAGACTGTTTCATGGTTGTGTGCTAACGGTAGCCGAGAGCTGATCGCTTTTGAATTAGCAGGGCTGCTATTGTTTCATTTTCTCTAGTTTCTCAAGTCCTTAGAACAATTTTATATCAAGAAAACTGTGTGTCTCTGTTTACTGAAGATATGAATATTTGGACAC
This sequence comes from Avahi laniger, assembly GCA_963575035.1. Lineage (NCBI taxonomy): Eukaryota > Metazoa > Chordata > Mammalia > Primates > Indriidae > Avahi > Avahi laniger. The sequence goes on from CAUYSK010091397.1 coordinate 26,488, forward strand.
ACTGTCTGGCATAATATTTGAAGTGAACATTTTTGTGATTTTAAAAGATTATTTAGTGCTAATTTTTAATGGATTATCAAACTTTTCAAAATTATTAGCTGCTGACATGGGTTTTTTTTTTTTAAATCATCAGTGGACATGTTTATTCTTCTTTAGTCTCATTCCTCTCTTTTCCCTTCCCCATCCCACAAACAAGGTTAAGGCCCATGTAGCCTTTAAAAAGGAATTGTAAGAACATACTGGTGATTGCGCCTGTTCTTATTCTAACTTTAGATTGTCATTATTTCATCTAGGTTTTTAAATCAAAATTAGGAATTTGAATTTATAAGAAAGTCTTAGATATTTCTATGTTGTCTTTCCATCTGTCTATAATCTTAGCTCTCATTATCCTTTGGATTTTTGACAAACTCAAGGCCAGAAAGCTAACTAATGTAAGATTAGCTTGTTAAGGGTAGATTGAAGTAGTTATCTAGATAATTGGTTTTGGCCTATACACTTCAATTATTATGAATAAGAAAGGCAAAAGGTCTAGACATTAAATCATAGAACTTGAAATATGTTAAAAGAAAAATATGACAATTTTAACTAGATGTCTTTCAAGGTAAGTTCACCTTTTATACTTTGCTATTTCTTTCAGCAACAGTAACAATATTTCACAGCATATATCTTCATTTCACTAAGGAAGGGGCAGTTAAAACTAATTAATGAAATTTAATTAAAGACGCTACTTTTGGTTTCATTTACTTTGGATGATAGAAACTCTGGGAAACAGAACCTAGATATTTCATGTATAATTGTTAGAAAAGGTGCCAAATTATAAAATTTGTGTCTAGTTTAACTCAATGCTGTTTAATTAAATGGAACCACTACTTGTATACAGATTTACATGTACTCTAGATCTTTATTTTTGCTTTCACATAAGACTAATGTGAGTAATTATCCTTGATTTTTATTTTTGTACAAAAGTTAAGAACTTGGTGAAAGGAAATAGCAGTTAGAGCAAACCACACTGACTAAAATTAATTGAGGAAAAAATCAGTCAGAATTATAAGATACCTTTAAAGACATGCACTTTCCATATTTTCAAGTCAACTTTAACTTAAACTAAGATAATGTTTCCTAGTAGAGTTGCTTGAGGATTAGATTAGGCAGGGTTGATTTATTATTAGCATGTCATTTGTATATAGACTATTAGAAAATAGCAGCTTTAAAATTTTTCTTTTTCAGTTTTGTTTACACTCCTAATTGCTTTAAGCACTTTTTTTGTGTAAACTGTAAAGTGTGGCCTGGCCATTGTGGAAAAAAAAAATATCACAAATAAAATAATGAAATTTTAATGAATAAAATTTAACCAGTTAGCAATAGGGAACCCGTTTGCTGAAGCACTTAAGAAATGAAGGTACTTTACAGGAACATTCGCAATACTAGCGAAGATAAAGCAAAATGAAAAAATGCTGAGAACTGAGGCAGTAAACCAAAGTAGCTCATATAAATAATAAAACCAACCTGAGTTTTGCCTCATTTATCAAGGTTTGGTTGTATTTATCTTAAAACCTATAGACATAATTGCTGTATTCTTTTTAAGGCATTCTTACTTACTCTGTGTGGAAATGTTACACCTGGGGTACTTACATGATTGAGCTTTACTGTATGAGGTACTGTTAGTCTGTTAGTTTTTCAGATTGACTTTTAAAAATGCATATCTTTATGATTTTTATCATATGCTGACAAGATTATAACTAAAAAGTATAATGAAAAGAAATCATACCTAAAAATGTACCTTGCCTTATATATAAGCTAATGTAGAAAAGTTTGGACTTACGAAAGGGCAAATGGTATATATATACATGTGTGTATATGGTATATCACACATTTGGTGGCAGAAAAAGAGGATATTGCATTTTCACATTGAAAAGAATACTTCGCTTTTTGAAGGTATTTACTCTAAGGTTCTTTTAATAATAATGTCCTAATGCTTTAGGTATATGGTTTAATTGTAGGGAGTTGGTTTACATAGAACTTTTCTGGAATACATCTCTTATGTAAAGTGAAATATAATTATATAATTGTATTTAGTTACTGTTGTTGATAACTTAAACTCAAGTAGTGATTTACTGTTTTATAAAATGCTTCCACATATGTTATCTCATTCAGACCTCATGGCCAGCTCTGAAATAGAAAGACATGCTGTATTCCCATGTTAGAGATAGAGAATCTGAGGTTAAGATGAAAGGACTCATTGAAGCTCATATGGTCAACAAGTGGCAGAGCTATTCCTGGGGAAGGAAGAAAGCTAGCATTAATGAATGCTATTCTGTGCCAGGCACTGCATTCTCTCATTTAGTCTTAACCCAGTCTGAGAAGTAGGTAATGTAATTCTTGTGAAGAAATAGTCTCAGTGGGTGAACAAAAAAAGCAAAAACAAAACAAAACTAACCTGCTGCCTCTAATTTCCAAAAATATAAGGAATTTTAAAATTGTGAAAACCTCATGGATTTGGGCAAACTGAATGTATATAAGCTTTTGAAGTTGGCACAAAAAATATAAAATGAGGCCTACTCTTTTCAGTTGATCTTTTATATCAATATTTGATTTAGAGTATTTTGAACAAATGCTCTGTAACTCTAAAATCCATTTATTTTGTGACTGTACTTAAAATTTTGAGTCTTGCAACTAAGTTTAGCCTCATTCAGAATTTTTTATTTTATGAGCATAATTTATTGTTTTAATTTTTTAGCAGATAGCAGTTAGCACTTAATCTATAAATTGAATAATTTATCAAGGGCAGAAATTTGTTAATCTAATCAGTTTTGACTTAAATGCACCAAAGATTTTTAGTAGGTATTAAATAGTTTAAAAGAATTTAAATTCTTTGTTGTTTGAATAAATATTTGTCCAAAGAAGCACAGTTGAAGTCCTAGAATAATGGATTTTTTTAAAAAAAAAAAATTGTTAGTTTGAATACTGAGATTAAGTATTAAGTGTTTGTGTTTATATGTATAAAATAAGAGCAGAATACTCTGGGAATAGTCATTAAAAACCAGTTACAAGTAAGAATACTCAGTTTTCCTCAGTTTAGTTAATTAATATGTTTTTAGTAAACACTATTAAATGCTAAATAATAAGCTTATTTTTTACACTACACTGTCAAAATAATTTTTGCCTTAGATATTTTTTAAGTCAAGTTGAGATTATTTTTGTAAGAAACCCCACCTATTTTTTGCAGCCTAAAATACCATTTAGGGTTTGGTCCTTATGCCAGCAAGATTTAACCAACAACTGTAAGGGTAGTGGTCTTTGCATACATTTAAATAATTTAGACATTTATTGCTGGAAGAAGAGTAGCAAAAACAGCATTTTTAATTGGTGCTTTATTAAGTGTCTTCTTTCAAGTGACAGTAGGTCATGAGACAGGTACACTGAAAATTTTCTATTGGTCTTAAAAAGTGTCAGAACATCTTTGTAGGGTAACTATAAATTGTTAAGGGCTAATAAGTAATTATCACTTATTGCTTTTCACTCTATAATTGCAAACAAATTAAAAACACAGTTAAACTGGTTTGCTTATAAGTTTGAGTTTTCTTCCAACCATATCACTCTAATATATCACTGATGAAAAGTCAGATTTGTCAGATTTTGAGCATTAGCTCTTTGACAGTGTCCTTTCATAGACAGTCTTTTCTGAATCAAATGCTTTGTGCCTTTTCAGTGATTTTGCTGGCTAGATTATACTGGTTAATAATTTTTTTGTTTTTGGTTGTGGGTCTTATGTTTGTGTTGCCTGCTGGTTGGGCAACTTTTTTTTTAGGTTGCTTTATGTTTATCTAGGCCAATTGATGCACTAAGTAGTAGTGTGAATATTTGTTTTTATTTATAATTTTTAAAATCTCTATTGTGGCCTTTATAGTTACTGTGAAGCCACTGCTGGGCCTGTCTCTAGATGATTATTAGAGGAATCTGACAAAATAAAATAAGAGTAGTGTATTTGCATCTCTGTCTCCGTCTGTCCCTCTCTCTCTCTCTTTTAACCATAACCACACAGTTCTGCACTGAATGACTTCTTATTTCAGTTTGCCTAAAACTGAACAAGAGGTGACGGTTTGAGACGAGTTTCTCATTAGGAGCAGCAACATCCCAGCCAATGTATAATGTGAGTTGATGAACTCAGGAAAAATTAGGACTCTCAAAGTTGTATTAGAATATTCTAAGATTCAGTGCCAAATTTAAAATAACTAAAAATGTATTCTTTAATAAGGAACAAGTAGCATTTCTAAAACTCTAAGTAGTGTTACAGTAAATGTTACTTGCTGTTAGAGTGAATAATGGGTAATGTAAGAATAATTTTCTTAACAATTTCTAGGAACTAGACAACACTTCCTTAGATCCTACCCTTTTGCACATTTCTCTCATGGTATAGTCTGTAGTGTTTTTTTAGGGGGATCCTCTCCTTATTTCCTCTAAAATTATTTTGACTTCACATGCTTTCTCCCTATAATATTAACATGTTTCCTACTCTTTCTCTTTGGAAGTAGCATTAATATGATAGAAGTGATAGGATGAGGTTATGTGGAAGATGAGAGAAAGGTTTTGGTAGAGAGAGTGCTTATGTTTTGCTTACTCTTCATGCTCCAACTTGCTGTGTATTGATTCTTGAAAAATCCCAAAACAACTCACATTTACCCTATGAAGCCAATTTTATAAAGAGAAATTAAGGATTATATTCAGAGCTAGAGGTTATACAAAGAATGTAACCTCTTTTTTTTTTTTCCAAAGTCTTAGGTAAAGAAAAGTAATATCAGTGCTTGCATCACTGTTGGAGATGATAAAACATTTCTTGAATAAAGAGCATGTACACAACTCATTGTTATTGCACCTGTTTGCTTGGTAGTTCTGCTTGCATTAAAGTTGGACAATGTACTGTGGTATAATTATAACATTTTTATTCCTTCCAACAATCAGACTCTTCTTAATCTCTTTAGATAAAGCTGTATTACAATTGATGAGTGTGGCTGCCAAAAAATGATACAAAGCTGGGCATTTAGCTACTCCATATTGTGTAGTAAATGTTCTGATTAAGGGGATTTATGATGTATGTTAAAGTAGAAATGCTTTTGAACTTGTTTTCAGTCTTGAATCATAATTTTGGTTTTTAATTAAGGATACTTTTTAAAACAGTTACAAAGAAATCTAAAATATCAAAATTCATTATTGTCAACTGTGTGTAAAGTATCTTGTGAATTTTATAGATATTTTGGTTGTCTCATGTTTCTTAAGTACAAATGTCTTTATAGAAAAATTCAGTTATCTGTGAAGAATAGAAAGTGTATTGTATATTGAACTAGTTCTTTGTGTTATTTTGATATTTAAAATAAATATAAAGTTCTTTGGTCCTACTAGAGCCTATCTAGGTTTTATTGAATTACATTTTCACAGGATGGGAACATAGCACTCTGCACACTTCCATAAAAATTGAATGCAAAGATGCTGAACAAATGGAAAACCAAGTAACTTGGGGCACATTTTTAAAAAATTCTATTTTTCATAAGTTACATGTTATTTTGAAATACTTTATATAGTAAATGTATAAACCATTAAACTAGCAAATTTTAGGTGTCTAATATAAATTCAAATATTAATGATGGCTATTAATGCTTGAAGTAGTTATGTTGTTTTTTAGAGAGAAGTCTGAAGTATAGTAAAATTCATTAGTGAAATAAGTTATTCTGTATAAATCACTGAGAGGGGCTGCTCTGGCCACTAATCTCCCTTCTCCCACACATTCTGGCCATGGGAGAAATGGCTGTTAGTTGAAGGAATGAACTGTATGCTGTAGGACCATTCTCCAAACTCGCTAGCTGTCATCTCCGTCCAGCACCATTTAACTGAGACTTCGACAGGCCATTCTCTATTCTATCCAGGCAGCTGCTTCTGAGTGTTGAAAGACCAGTAAATTCTATGGGCATGAGCCCATTTCTGCAAAATGAGTCTTATGATTGTAGGC
>CAUYSK010091404.1:0-63278 GCA_963575035.1 Avahi laniger
GTTTGCACCTGCATACTCATATAATACCTACTGATATCAGGAACTGTTTTAGTATTTTACTTTCATATAAAATTTATTTTAATCTCCATAATAACCTTATATTGTACATGCTATTTATTAGCTTTTTAAAATTTACAGATAGTTACACTGAGACTCAGATACCTTCGGTGACACAGTTAGTAGATGGTAGAACTGTTACCATCAAGCTAACTTCAGAGACCATTAACACCACCATTACCTATTTTGTGTCAGCGGTGTGCTTACCGCTTTAGATTATTTCAATATGATAGCACATAAATTATGGCATAAAATTTATTCTCATATATTTTACATTTCAAAAGGGAGACTGTCATTAACAACATGGAATAAAAACAGTGACGATCAAAATTAAAATATTTGGGAGGTTCAAAAAAGGTATCTTCTTTCTTATCTTTTTTAAAACTATAACTAACTGATTTGATCAGGCCCCATTTATTTATTTTTGTTGCTGCTGTGAGTGCTTTGGGGGAATTCTTCAAAAATTCTTTGCCTAGGCCGATGTCTGAAAGGGTCTTCCCTACATCTTCTTCTAGGAGTCATAACATGTAACCAAAATGTTTGTACCTCCATAATACCCTGAAATAAATAAACAAATAACTATAACTGAATAACTGTACATAATTTAAAATGATACATATCTTACAACTAACACAAGTATCTTAAGTTAGGCACTTGGGAGTTACGAATGGCATCCAAAAGAGAGAGAGAGAGAGAGGGAGTTTTGAGGAGGTATCTATCATAAATCGGATAATTGACTAATATCCATTCAAAGTTGTAGAACAGCATGTAGCTTTTCTCTAATCTATGAAAGTGAGTTTGGCTTGGTAACTATATCTTTGATTATATCATTTTATATATCAAAATTTCTGTAATAGAATAGAAATCTTAAGCCATGGGCTTGTAATAATCTCCTTGTTTTAAATAAATTCTACATTTTTTAAATTCAGTGTTTTTAAATAGAAATATTTTGGGTAGTTTAAGAATCATCACATCATCAAGTGTATCTTATTCGGTATTACTATCATCCCTTGGCAGATATTTCATCAGAGTCATTAAAATTTCTTCTGTTGCAAACAGGGTTTTCAAACTGCTTAGAATATTTGAGCTAAATAAACAGTGTTTTTGTAGTTATGATATTTTAAAATGTTATTCCCCATATTATATTCCAATAATGGAGAGTGAAAATATTTCATTTAATTCAGTAATAGTTTTTATATACTGATCTTACATTTATTTTTTTATATTTTTGTACATAAAATGTTTCAATTTCCCCTTCAAATAGTAAATTTTAATGTACATTGGTTATTAACATCTCGACTGAATTGTAAACCTAAAAAAATTGCAAAAGATGTCAATTAGGTTTTTTTTTAATTCTCTGCTCTTTTTCAATGTCATAAATGAAATGGATCATATAAACCTCTTAGAACAATGGCACATAATAATAAATGTTTTAAAATATTATTATTACCAAGACAAATTCTGATTATATATATCTTAAGTAGAATATTACTACATATTAAAATGATTTTATTTTTCATATGTGTAATTTAATGTCTTTTATACAAGCATGTTCATTCATCATAATTTTATGATTATGCTAACAAGAATTGTATACTCATACTAAGTAAATACATGTTTTTCTATTATATGCAAAAAAGTATTCTCAGTGATTGGCTATGTATCACTTTTTTTTAACTAAAGAACATTTATTTTTCCCTAAGACTTTATCTTGAGGACATAAGTAAACTGTGTTACCCTCCCCACCGCATCCTGAAGAAGGGTTAGTACAGTGAATGTTATAAAGCAGATATGGACAGTTTGAAAGATTGGAACCAACATTAACTGACAAACAACTTCCATCTAAATCATCGTAAAAATGTTTAAGTAAAAAAAAAAAAAAAGGAAAAAAAGGGAAAAGGGGGGGCAATGGAGGTTTCAGATTGAACAAGATCCTCACATTTTATCTAATATATTCAAGCTTGGCTAGAGTGTAACAAAATGGAAACAGGATTGCTATAATACAAAACTTTCACCACAGCACGCTGTACACACCTGTGTTCCAAGCCCACCACCACCCCCTTGATGCTTCCAACTCGATTATTTCCCAGCCCGTTGGGCCCGCCGACGAAGGAGCACGTAGATCTTCTCTTTAATCCAGTCTTTGTTATAAGGCTGGTATGTCTGGGCATCAGCTCGGCAAACCAGGCAGCTGAGGTCCTCCAGATCATGGATAAAATCAAACTGACTGATACCATACGTGATGGAGGGACTGTTGGGATTCATTCTCTTCAGATGTTCTTCATACATTTTACAAACACCTTCCATGCACTCATTCCCAGATTCATAGTCAGCGTAAGTTCTGCCTTCTGGCCTCTTGGTGGGCTGTTCCGCCCCTGGCTGTGTATCATTGATCCTGTCCTTTTCGTTGTGTTAGTCACAGGTTTTTCTTTTTAACATGAGACTGCTGGGCTAATTAATATCTACTACCCTTCAAATCTACAAAAATACGGTGAAGACAAGGCGGCAATAGTTGTTCTTCGTGCGTGAAATTTACGTTGGTGGTAAATATTGTCTCTTAGTGGAAAGCCACAGATTCTGAAGTAAGATAAACAACAGACGGATATAAAATGAACAAACAACAATCAGGAAAAGGACTATCTCAGAGGCTAACAGAAATTTAACTCATTATTTCACTTATTTGTCTTTCTATCTACAAAGCTTACTGTGATAGCAAACATGTAACAGTTTAGTAATCGGTTGTTCAATGAAGAGATTTACCCTACTTAAGATATTAACTAATAACCTTTCTAAAATAATTTTCATTCCCAATATTCATCCTGAACATAGTACTGTTTCTTAAATTTTAATCAAATTAATAAATACTTATCAAACAGGGAATGGTATTCAGAGGTTATAAAAACATTTTCCTGTCTTAACTGACCACATTCCACTTCCCGATCCTGCTTCTCTGCTGCTCCTGACCCTCCTTTTTCTTTTCCTTTTGCTAGTCGGCCTATTTTTCTAAATGCATGCTTTATGATCATTTTATAATTCGTTGATTTAACATTATCCATTGACTTACTATGAGTGTAATATTCTCCCTCCACCTCTTCCCCTTATTCTACCAATATTATTATTCTACTGTTCTTGATTAAACCAGTAATCAAGGATTACTTATGTGAGTATGTAAATACTTTTCACAGCTGGTCCAGGAATTTACCTTTCTTATGTAATTTAATTTTTCCTGGAGTTTATAATATCTTCTTTTTGTAGTTATTTTATTATGTTCCTATTTTCAAATTTCCTCAAATCCTGCAATAGGTATATAAAACACTTAGCAAGATGTTTAAAAGTGTTAAAAGGTAGAAGCGTTTAAAAGACCTGAATATTCCATTAGCTCCATGTATTTTCATAAAGATCTAAACTCGTGAACTAGCCTCTCCCCTGGCCTACTGTAAAATGGTCACAGAAAGATTCTCATTACTTTCATTTCCAAAGGTTTTCATTTTCTGTTTCCTGAATCCTATGGCTTTTTTGTTGTTTCCTTCCTCCAGGAGCTTCCTTAGGAGGAAGGGGAGGTAAGATTTTGAGAATCTATGTCACAAAGTAACTTTTTTCTAAGCTTGTATTGGATAGATAGTTTAGATATAGAATTGTAGATCACAAATCTCCCTTTCTTAGAAGTTGGAAGGCATCTCTCATTTTTTCCTGACATTAAGCTTTATTGATTATTAAATTTGATTCCATTATGATTCTTGAGGTTTTAAGATCCATTTGTTTTCCCCATCCTCACAAAGAAAATCATAGGATCTCTCTTTATTCTTGCTGTTTAAAAGTGTTAATGATACATCTTTGAAGTAACCATCCTTTCGTTCGTTGTGCTTGATAATGGTGGATACTTTCAATCTATAAAATCCTGTCTCTCAACATTGAATTTTTTCTTATTAATACATTCTTTATCTGAAAATATTCTCTCCACTGTAATCTCTGTTTTGCAATTGTGCAACTTCTATTATTTGAATATTGGACATTCTTGCATATTCTCCATTTTTAAATGTTTTAAAGTATTTCCTATTGCTTTATTTTTAGTAAGCTTTTTAAGAAATTTTCTAAATACTATTTTTCATATTATAAAACTATAAATACATATTTTTAAAAGACTTTTCTTATTTCCTTTCATGTAACATATTACACTAATTAAATGGTTACATTTCCCTTAACTCTCTGAAAATATTGCTTACTTTCTCTTTACGGTTTTCCTTTGATCCCTAAATTGTCTATTTCCTCCAATTCCCTCGATTCTTGCGTCCCTTTTTGTTTACTTGTTTTGGTCCCTCTAATATTAAAGCCTTTCTTCAAATAGTTGACATCTCTGACTTTAGCTCTTAAATTCAAGCAATAAAAAGTTAAATGACAATATTGTGTGTATGTTCGTGTAAGTGTGAATATGTGTATACTTTTATGAATGCTAGACTTTACTGGAGGGTGAACTGGTGAATGAAATGCAAGAATATATACATTTTTTTTTTCAAGAAATCCAATTGTAAGTAGTTGGAATGCTTTTTATCTGTGACTGCTCAGATTCCGTACAGAAAATTTTCCAGACTCCTGCTTCATAAAGGTGGGTAGGTTTCAGAAACAGGGAGAGCTAGCAATCTATTAATTTTCAGCATTTTGACATCTAAATGCAGAGATTGAGTGTGGAGGTTCAATCCATTTAGACATAGACTTTGCTTCAGACCTGGTTCTCACTCTCACTTTCCACTCTACCTGCTTTTCCTGAGTACTGAGTCTATATAGTTCTTCAAATTTACTTTTGACTCCTATACTGCTAAGTCTTTAAAAAAGATTCTGGTTCACAGATAAGGTTTTACATAAATTTTTCACTGTATTCCCTCCCTTCATAGGGAATAGGACTTATTTCCCATTTTTGTGAGACTTTGTAGCATGGCAATATTGTGTTTCAGTTAGAATTCATCTAAAAAACAAACAGTACACTTAAATCAGTTATATAAAGACAGCTGGAAAGAGGGTCTTTCCACATGTGTGTGGGCAGGTAGGATGTAGAGAAACCATAAGGGATCATGCAGTATTCCAGTGATATAGACTCATGAAGCGCCTCATGCTTGAAGATGCCAATTCAGGGAGTTTTTGTAGGACCCTGGAGAACAGAAGAGCTATGTGGCAAGGGCCAGATGACAGGAGCTCTAGCTTACAGCCGAAGAACAGAGTCAGTCCATAGATCCTCAAAGAGAAACAGAGCACTTTAATTTCCAAAATGAAGGGAACACTCATTCTGGAAGACACTCACCAAATCAGAATGAATATTAACCCTAAATAGAGATGATGGAGATTTATAATTAAAATGCTTTATCTGAGACAATATTAGCCCTACTGTCTCAGATAAGGATAATTAAAATGAATTCTCTGAAAGTGTACCTGGTCAGTGAAAATTTTGTGATAGTTACTCTAGTTAGCTGAATAATTGTCTCCAAACAGATACACTCACATTGTAATCCCTGGAACCTGTGAATGTTATCTTATTTGGAAAAAGAGTCTTTGCAGATGGAATTAAGGATCTTGAGATGAGGAGATTATCCTGAGTTATCCAAGTGGGCTCTAAATCGAATAACAAGTGTCCTTAAAGAGACACACATAGGAAGAGACAGAGAAAGAGGAGAAGACAATATGACCATGGAGGCAGAGATTGGAGTGATGCAGCCTCAAGCCGTGGAACACCTGTAGCAACCTGAGTGTGCAAGAGGAAAAGAACAGCTTTCAGAGGGAACACAGACCTTCTGACATCTTGATTTTAGACTTCTGGCCTCTGGAACCATGAGAGAATAAATTCTGTTATTTTAAGCCACTCCATTTGTGGTAATTTTCTTACAGCAGCCAGAGGAAACTAATACAGTCCCAAAGAGTTTTAAATTTTTCCCCCATTACTTTTTTCCTTTAATGAAGTCAGAGTTATTTATTGACATGGAGGGAATTAGAATTATTATGGCAAGATTACACAAAGACCGGATTCAACTGTTGAGTATACATAGATGGATATAATTTAGCACACACACAAGCACAAGTACACATACATGCACTACACATATCAATTCAATCAGAAAAAAAAAAATCTCTGCACTTCTTTTGCAAGAACCAGGCTTTTTAAAAGAAGAAACCTTGTTTGCAATTAAGGAATCCCCCCAAAGAAGGAATTCCCTTAGAAGAAAAATAGATTTACCATGAATCCATCTGTCTCCCCGCAGAATAGATTATAGTTGTAAAGCTGAGTTATGTGCCAAAGATCTTCAAAACATAATGTATGAGGAAAATTTTTTTTTTTGGTGGGGAAGTTAGTTGTTCTGGATTGGTGGAAAAAAACATTTGAAGAAGTCTAGAGCCTACGCTAGCCAATTTTCTACTAGAGGGAGCAACTTTACTCATTGTTACAGGAAGCCCAAATTTATAAATGTCTATTAGCCTTTCAGTTATCATTGTATAACCAACGCCAAGGAGCTGCCCTAGATTGATTCCCCTCCAGCAAATCACTATTACCCCAAGAGTTGCCTGCATATTCTCAAGTGAAAGTCCAACAGAAAAGATACACATGTTAGCCCCTTCTTAATGATCTCATGTGGAAGTCTCCTTTCAAATGCTTCAGAACAATGAGGTTGATAATCGGTATCTACAATTCTAGAAGGATGTAGCTTAGGAGGCATCGTTCTTTCTTACCAATAACTGGTTCTCATCTTTTTGTCTGCACATAATTGGGGCCAAGAGACTAGATGTAGCCAAAAGACTGTTACAATTAGTTACCATTTAAAACTTTTATGATGGGGTACTGAAAAATCCATGTGACCTGGCTGTCATTTTCTTTACCCTCCACAGCCTAGATTCTACACATTGAGAAGAAAGTGGCACAAGACGAAACATCATAGATCCTGAATCAATCACTATGATGGGTCTACTACAATAGACTTTATATGTGTAAAGATAGACTGGCTATACTGCTAAAATTTGGAAATTCTTGGTTGCCTCAGTACATGATACCCTTTCATTACTAACTCAAGAGAAGGTGGTGTTATGGAAGGTACAGCAATCGACATCAAACTAGTGTAGTATGAGAAAAACAACTTAAAATCTTCTTACATGGTTTGACAGGTGTGAAGCCCACCTCTATGTTATCCCTGATATATGTATTGAAAAATTGAAACTGAGTTTTTCTGAGGATTGATTTGTGACTTGAATGAAATTATCAATAGCGTCCCTGATCTAAAATGTTAAATTACCACTGCTGTTAGCATTCCCAATGATATTTTGGAGGTTGCCTCACCTACAATCAGTATTCACCTGCTATCAATCTGCTCTAGGTACCATCCCCTCCACAGTTCATCTGTAGATTTTGGATTTTCACCACCACTGTCTAATTATCCAATTAGACCAACCAAAATGGGATAATTAGTAGCTTTCATGCCTTTGATTCTCTAGAGATAATTGCTCGCTTCACTTTCACCTTTGTAAATTTCCAGCTCTCTCTCTTCTCTTCAAATTCATGTATTTGTTACTTTGAGTGGCTCTCAGCTGGGTCTGTCTTCAGGCTGGTAGTTCTCCTTTCTTACTATTGTACTGGTTTCTCTCCTCATCAAATCTGCCTGTGTGTTTCTGTAGCCCACTTCCATCTAAAACCATGAGGGACGTGGATTTTTGGTGAGATTCAGTTTTATCAGAAGGATTGACTTGACTGGAAAGCTTTCTTTTTTTCTTTCTTTCTTTGTTTTTGTTTTGTTTTGAGACAAGGTCTCACTTTGTTTCCCAGGCCAGATAGCTTTGTGCACTAAATGTTTAACTGATTGATCAAGCTCTTTGGCCATTTTAAAAATAAATAAATGTTGCTGGGTAACTATGCTCTCATTTTCAAAAACATCATGATTATTATGGAATTTTTTTTATGGAACAGGCGTTCATGATATTTGTAGGTATTCTAGAGATATGTTTTCTAATTCTACATTATTAACTTGGACACAGCTTCACTTCATTTTTACTTTGAGCTGGATAGTATGGGTCTCGGCTTTGATTTTAAGTGAGGGCTTACTCTTTTTTCCACTACAAAAGTTATCATAATTTTAAAATTCAAATAAAAAAATAAACTCATGATAAGCCCACCACTAAAATAATAATCTAATGCTAAACTTTGGTTATGTTCACTACTTTCAACAGAAAATTGGAACATTTGTTGCCATGTCTATTATGGAATTTAAATTTTTTTCCTAAAATGCTTTATATCATCATGATTTTCTCTGATTACAGTATCTTTTAAACACGATTATAATATCTTGTAAACAGGATTCTGATTCTAATGGCTATATAAATCTCATAATGTAACTCTCTTTATGTATTCATTTATTTTTTTCTCGTGCAGGAAGTGAGACATATTGAGGATGGGTATTCCAGAGAGAGAAAATGGCAAATGTGGAATGCCCTAGGCTAGAGAGCACCTTTTACAGGAACAGCAAGGAAGCCAGTGGGAAAGAAGTGAGTTAGAAAATGAGTAGTAAAGGAGTTCAAAGGAGTAGCAGGGACTGCTGTACCTTGAAGGCTTTTAGTCATGATAAGATGGAAATTCTCTGAAAGGTTTTGAGCTAACTGTGTAGTTAGCTCAAACTAACTGTGCAAACAGTTTATAGGCAGTGGAGGTGATGAGATATAGACAAATGTTACATACATTTTAAGGGAAAGTGAACAAAATACTCTGAGTAGATCAGATGTAGAGTATGAAGCAAAAGAGAAGCCAAAGACAATTTCTAAACCCCTGGGACAAAATGGCATTGCCAATAGCATATTTTTTTTAATTTCATTTACCTGATTCTAGGTGATATTGAATTATCAACTTTATGCTTTATAACCAGTTGTATGTCCAATTTTATCAATGTCCTGAGTAATTTCTTAAACATTTATTTTTCGAGGAAGTCTTGAGACGTATATCTCTTTAAAATATGGACTGATTTTTCCACATTCTACCTCCAAGCAGTTTTGTGATATTTGCGTCAGTCCTAATATATAAAATTGAACACGAATTAGTCCCTACCCCTTTGAGTAGTTATTACACTCTGATCTTGTTTAATTTGTCATTTTGACTTGAGTCTTTCAACGTTGTTATATAGAATAAGTATGAAACTGTTAATATTATTAAGAATGACATTGAAAAATTATATTATCTAAATTTCTTTATAATTAAAAAATATTTTTACAGATTGTTAACTCACTTAATGTGGGGACCAAGTCTCTAGCTCACTTAGATATGGTCCAGTGCTTATAATAAATACTTAAAACAGTCCTTGAGTAGTTAAATATGTCATATAGTTTTCATGGAAAACAAATATTTGTAGTATTATCTTCATATTCCCATGTCATAACTAAATGTATTTAAATAGACAGTTTAAGGAAATAGGTGACTGTCCCAAGGCCAAATACTAATGTTAGAGTCACTATCAGAGCTCAGGTTTTCCAGTACCTGTTGGGGTAGGCAGATTGCAAAATGGCTCTCTGAGATTCCTACCCCTGATATGCATGTCCTGTATAGTATCATTCCTTTGAGTACAGAAAGAACCTGCAAACATAATAAGATATTTCTTCTGTGCTTAATTTACTAAACAATTAACTTTAATTTTATCAAAATGGGAATTATCTAGGTGGTTTTCACTTAGTGAGGTGAATCTTTCTTTAAAGGGGATGGATCCCTACCTGAAGTCAGTTTGCTGCTGGCCTTAAGGACAAAGCCTCCAGGAATTCCATAGCTGCAAGCAAGTATTTCCAATAGCCACATGAACTTGGAAAAGGACACTGAGCCCAAAATAAAATTGTATCTCTAACCTGATACATTGATTTCAGCCTAGTGAGGCCTTGAGGGGAGAACCCAGCTAGCCCATACCTAGACTCTTTACTCTTGGAAACTATGAAATAAATTTCTATTTTTTAAGCTTCTAAGTTTGTGGCAATTTGTTAAGCAGCAATAGTAAACTGATGCACAGGTCTAGATAGCTCTATTCTATGGTATTTGAGTGCTTTCTATACAAGCCCTTTGTAAATATTCAATTCTTCTTATTTAATTTTTTTATACAGTGATGAAAAATCTTTTTCCATAACTACTCAGATTCTCATTATTCAGATCACAGGTAATATCTCTGAACATAAGATTTATTCTAACTCATTAATTTTATTTTTACTTTTTAAGTTTTATTTTATTTTTAATTAATATAATATTTGCACATATTTATAGGCTACAATGTTATGTTTTGACATGTGTATACGTTACAAAATGATCAAATCAGGGTAATTAACAAATCCATCACCTCAAACATTGATCATTTCTTTGAGGTAAGAACATTCAAGGTCTTTTCTTGTAGCTATTTTAAAATATACAACACATTATTGTTACCTATAGTCACCCTACTGTGTAATAGGGTACCAGAGGTTATTCCTGCTATCTAACTGTAACTTTGTACTCATTGACCGCCTTCTGCTCATTTCTCATCGCCAGCCTCTGGTAAGCACTATTCCGCTTTCTAGTTCTTTGAGGACAGAGTTTGTAGATTTCACATGTGAGTAAGATTATGTAGCATTTGACTTTCTGTGTCTGACTTATTTGACTTAATATAACATCCTCTAGAATCATCCATGTTGTCACAAATGACAATATTTTATTCTTTTTATGACTGAATAATATTCTACTGTGTCTACCACATTTTTTTGTATCCATTCATCCATTCATGGACACTTAGGTTGATTCCATATCTTGGTTATCGGGAATTGTGCTGCAATACACATGAGAGTGCAGATATCTCTTCGACATACTGATTTCATTTCCTTTGACTATGTACCTCGTAGCAGGATTGCTGGATCATATGGTAGTTTTATTTTTAGTTTTTTGAGGAACTTCCATATTGTTTTCCATAGCGGCTATACTATTTCACATTCTCACCAATAGTGTGTGAGGATTCCCTTTTATCCACATCCTCACTAACACTTCTTACCTTTTGATTTTTTCTTTTTGTTTGTTAAAAGCCATTTTAACTGAAGTGACGTGGTATCTCATCATGGTTCTGATTTGCATTTCCCTGATGATTAGACATGTTGAACAACTTTTCCTATACCTGTTGGCCATTTGTATGTCTTCTTTTGAGAAATGTCTACCAAGGTCTTTTGTTAATTTTTAAATCTGATTATTTGAGGTTTATTAATTATTATAATTATTTTACTATTCAGTTTTATGAGTTCTTTATATATTCTGCATATTAGACCCTTTTCAGGGTCTAATATGTGTAGTTTGCAAATATTTTCTGCCATTCTGTAGGTTGTCTCTTCACTCTGTTGATTGTTTTCTTTGCTGTGCAGAAATTTTTAGTTTGTTGTGATCTCATTTGTCTGTTTTCGCTTTTGTTGTCTGTGCTTTTGATGGCTTATGCAAAAAAGTCTTGTCCAGACCACTGTCAAGAAGCATTTCCCCTATGTTTTTTTATAATAGTGTCATAGTTTTTGGTCTTACATTTAAGTCTTCACTCTATTTTCAGTTGATTTGTGTATAACTCATTAATTTTAGAAGTGCTATCTGTGGTACCATCACTATCATATGGAAACTTAAACTATTTGCCAGCTTCCTACCAGTACCATTAAAGCATTCATTTTCCATATAAAAATGTGGAATGACAAATATAGACCTAAAAACTTCTCTTCATTGTATTCTCCTGAAAGTGTATTTTATAGCATGCATTTATTTATATATACCTACACATTAGTACGCATTCTCTGAATATAGTAATACATAAAATAAGTTTACATAAACACAAATTCTTTGCAGCTTTCTCCTCTGGCCTGAAATCTAACTAAATGCTACATACCGTGGAGGCTATTAACTGTGATAGAAAGCTAACATTCTATTGAAGCAAAGAGGACTAAAAATACACCACTTTTGCAGCTTCATTGAATATCATTATAAGTCTGAAAATGTTTTCTAAAAGTTTGAATTTTAATATACATTTACAGGTAGCTAGAAATCAAGTTACTATAACTTTTCTAAAAAAAAAGAAAAAAATTGAATTTGAATTCATGTGAGAATAACAGATTTCATAGGAAAAAAGAACAATTTCAGCAGAGAAAAGATACTTAAAGCAAATAATGAGAGATAAAAAAAAATCCAGGGTACACTAAATGTCGGATAATTTTAAACATTGATCTATACACATAGTTTAATTAAATATCACTACAACCTTAAAGGGAAGACAATGATTGATTTTTTTCTTTGTTGTTATTGTTCTGTATTAATCGCATGCTGACAGTACTTGTGCTTTTCTAGTTAACCTGAGCACAAAGTGTCTGAAGAATAATCAGTATTGAGTGGTAAGATGTTACAAAGTGTTTTTATATATGTTTGAACATACAGAAAATTTGAAAAAAATATACAATATATTCCAGTATACTCACACTCACACACACATTTTTTTCTTTAAATTATTCAAAATTGAGTTGCGGTCATCATGATCTCTTACTCAAAGTACTTCAGCATGCAGCTCTTAGAACAGTGACATTATGCCACTACTATTTCCCACGTGTTTATCATTGACTTTGTAATATTACCTGATTTGCAGTACATAATCAAATTTGCCTAATTGTCCCCAAAATATCCTCCATGGATTTATTTTTTAAATCTAGGGACCACTCAAGAGTCATATATATGGAGTTTTATGTTTCCTTAGTCTCTTTAATCAGAGCATTTTCCTCTCCTTATATTTCATATTATTAACACATTTGAGAAATATGGGATAATTGTTTACTAGTATCTTCAACTATTAATATTGTCTAATTTCTTTGACTTGATTTGGTTCAACCTAATTTTTTTTGTAAGAATGCAATAAAATTTCCGTTGCTTAATTTTCATTGCTTAATTAAATAGGTAAGTACTGCCATTTTTCCCAATTGAATTGCTTTAGTGGTTTCTGTAAAAACTCTCCATTACCAAGGTTCCACTTTCCCTTAATAAATAAGAATTGCTATGATTACCCTAGACCTCTATACCCTCTTCTCTAACAAACCACATTTTATTAATCCACTCATGTATTTATGGGCAATTGCAAAGATGTAGAAACAACTCAAATTAATGATATTTATTTTTATGTAAAAAGTATTTGAGCCAAATATAATTGAACTCCTTTTGAAACATAATCATAAACAATTCATTGAAAGATTTCAAACTCCATCCCAAACCCTCCTTGAGAAATGAGATCTAGCTTTCCTTGAATGACAGGAATTGGGAAAGGCACAAGTGAAATCTGAGCACTGGACACAGACTAGAATTGCTGAAGCTGGGTTTCTTTCTCCACTGCCAGGATATGCTTGAGACCTGGCCCTGTACCTCCTGCTGCACTGAGATGGTAAACAGGGGAAAACAGTGCAACAGCAATAAAGGAGGGAAAATTGATGTCCTAGTGTGCTATGGAATACACATATAATTATGGAGGGAAAGTGTTCTAGGATCCCTGAGAGTCTTCTGCTTTATAGCAAGGGCTAGGCTTATGGGGAGATTACTGCTGAGATTGGGCAAATTTTTTGTCACCCACGCTTAGAAGGAGTCTCTTTTCTTTCATAGATGTTTTATGCTAAATATAAAAATAAAATAAAATAATTATATTTTAAATTAAAAAAATAAATAATAAATAAGAAAATAAAAATTAAACATAAAGAAATCTATGAATAGTACAATGAAAGCTGTACGCTTATTACTTACATTAAAATAATGGTATCACTTAGCAGTTTTTGGAACTAGAATTAAAGTTAACATATTGCATTTAGTTGTTATACCTCTTTTTGCTGACATTCATTATCCATAACTACCTATTGTATTGTATGAAATATTCAATTATTTTATCAAAATTTTAAAAAATCTCCTCTCAAGATGATCATATTTTTTCTTCATTTCCTTGTTAATGTAGCTAATTATATTAATTGATTTTAAATTTGCATCATGGAAATAAATCACATCTGGTGTTTGCTTTATATGACACCAGATCTTATTTACTATTTTGTGTGGAATGTTTGTGTCTATTCATGATAGTTATTGCTTCGTACTTGTTTTTCTTATAATATCCTTTGTAGATGTTGCTATCAAGCTTATCTTGATCTCATAAAATGAATCAGGAAGTGTTCCCTCTTTGCATTCTGGAAGCATCTATCTTTAAGACTATCATTTCTTTTCTAAATGTTTTGAAAAATTTCCAGTTAGCCCATCTATTCCTGAAATTTTCTTTGTGGGCTGATTTAAATTAAGGATTTTATTTATTTTGTTAGCAGATCTAGAACTATTCAGGTAGTCTTATGTCAAGAGTGATAAATTATGATTTTAAAAAGTGTTTACATTCATTTAGATTATTAAAATAATTGGTATAAGATTGTACCTAAATAGTATTATTATTCTATTAATATCTGCAGGATTTATAATAAAGTTCCCTTTTCATGCATGATATTCTCTCTTCTCAGCTAGTTAACTAAATTCTAGAAAAAGTGAATGATGGTGGAGAGATATAAATAAATAGTTAACTTGGTTCCATGGTAGGGCCTAGAGACCATTCTGTTTACCAAAAAGATGTGTGATGAGCCAATAAGGATGGCAGCATCATCTTTTCATTCTTTCCTCCCAGAGATACAGCAGAAAATCATGTCAGCATTAAAGATCCAAAAATCCAATAGTGCTTTATACCCCCACTTAATTTGCCAGTCAAATTAAAAGAAATTCAGATCACAGTGGCCTATTTCAAATTTACTAAGAAGTGTCCCAACTTCAGTTATTGTGCATGTATTTTATCTTTGCTAGATAACATTAATATGTCTTTATATGATCTTCTCTCAGAGAGTCTTAACAGTGCAGAAACATGAAAATATTTATGGACCATTGTCTCCTGACAGTAGTGTCTAAGTACAAGACAGGGATTTAAGATCTAAGAGTTGAAGGTTATTATACAGACATCCATTTTATTATTAACTCAAATTTGTGTATATTTTTCCATACTCTTGAATATATACAAAATTTTACTATTAAAGCAGAAAAATATTCTAAAAATAAATAAAATATTATGTCCAGGGACTAATAGTTGGTAGGTTATAAATAAGTTTGCTTTAGTTATTACTTTTCCTCTGATCTTTTCTTTTTTAATAAATGCGTTTATATTCATGCATATTAAATGTATATATACACATATATTTGTAATAGACAGGTCATATAGACAATATCATCAGAATGAAAATGTTCAAAATAACTCATTTAAACTTTTTAAAGAATGATGAATTTTTTTAGCCAATACCATTCAGTTCTAAAGAGAAAATAATTACTATGATATATATAATTTATATTAGAGATATTTACATACATAAACTTCACCCCCTGAGTCCCTTTGTAAAACATGCCCTGTATAATTATAATTAATCAACAAAATAAAAGATTAGGATAAACTTTGTGTGCTCTTGTGCAATACAGAAAATACAATATAATTATTAAGTAAGTGAGTCATAAACTGATAGGGACTTGTGAAATGCTTATTACTGAAAATATATCATTCAGTCCACAAACAATGCTTGTGTGGGTTGTCATACATGAATTGAAAATGACTTTGTTATTAGGTGCTACATACCCTGATGGCTGTTATTAGAATAGGATTCTGTCTATAATTTACTGAAGGGTCACCTGTGACCTGGATGAACAATCTCAGGTTTCAATTTATGACCCTCATTGTGAAGCTGTATCTATTCAGTTGATGGTACAGCAATTCTTTTTGAAATCTAAAAATAACACTCAGCTGAATGCACATGGTCTGGATGAACTATTTGGGGTATAACTGGCAGAGATTCAGAAGAATCAATTGCTCTGATTTCACCACTCAGTAAATGGACCAAAGCTGATGGTCTAAACTGAAAGTAATAGTTGGAATGTTCTACAATGGCTCTGCTCCAGAGCATGTAAGACAACGTCACTGAACAGTTTGAGCACCAGATGATTGCATCTCAAAATTCAGTTAATATCTTTCTGAACTATCTCTGCAAATTACATATCACATTTCCACAACACAAACGCATTGTCACACTTTGTATAGCTAATGTAACCATTGTTATTGGTACTTTGTCAAAAACACCATCATGATGGGAAAAAATGCTTCTAGCAAAAACAATTACTACGCTAATTATAGCCTAGCATAATAACAACCTCTTCCGTATTACATCTCCATGTTTAGACTCCAAATCATCACATATGCTTATCATTCTAATGTTAGTTGACTTATACCAACAAATGTGGAAGTGAAGATTTTTACTATGATGTATATAAATACAGATATATAATCAATTTTCCCAAATCTAACAAAATCAAGTTACCACAGATACCACATGACCTCACTTGTATGTGAAATCTAAAAAAGTTGATTTCACAGAAGTACAGAGTAGAACAGTGGTTACCAGAGGCTGGGGAGAATTGGCAGGGAGTAGGGAGAGGTTGGTCAACTGTTATAAAGTTAGACAGAAGAAATATTAATAACATCAAGAGATCCATTGTACAACATGGTAACTATAGTTAATAACAAGATACTACATTCTTGAAAATTGCTAAAAGATCAGATTCAATGTGTTCTCACCACAATGAAATGAGAAGTTTGTGAGGTAAGGCACATGTTAATTAGCTCAATTTAGCCATTCCACAGGTGTACATATGTCAAAACACCAATAGAGGCTGCCTGGTGTACTCATGACTGAGACTTCATCTGAGTTTGTGCTTGTCCTTCCTCCCCCAGCTCCATCTGTTACTGCCAAATAATTATTTTGTAAAAAATATAATTACGCATTTATTTTCTATTTTCAGACATGTCAGTTACTAGCTGAGTAATCTTTATGTCACTTTTTAAGCTTTTTAAAATGACATTTACTTGACATTGTTTTGTTTTGCTCTAACTTTACCTAAAATAAGAATTTAAGGGAGAGTAAATAAGTTTCCAGGCTAAAAGCAAATCAATATGACCAAATATGGTACTCACTTCTCATACAATTGGCTAATAAAACTAATGATTCTCTAATCTCTACTCATATTCCTGGAAAATACTTCTTCTTGATGTGAAGAAAGAAATGTAAAACTGATTATTTAAGGAAAGTATCACAATCTTTTCATATGGATTACGGATGAAATTTAAAGGATACAACAATGACCTCTATTCAGGATGTTCCAAATTATCTTTGATATACCTTCAGTCAACCACAAGCAAAGAGAAAATTGGTCCAGTTTAATTCTGTCATTGTGAGTAAAGGATATCTTCCATAACTCAAACTGAATAGCATATATACACAACAGTACATTAGACAGAAACTATATGATATGGTTAGCTAATTTCCTGTAAGGAAATATTATAACCATAAACATAACACAATTCATTGTCTAGACATTGAAATAGTTTCCAAATACTTATTTCAGGACTAAAACAACATTATTCCTTACTTATAATAACTTTAAGAAAAAGATAAAGAATGATCATGTTTTAAACATTTCAAGAACAAGAGAATTAGCTTTATAATTATAAGCTAAATAAACTATTTTCATATTACTTCCTGAAATTGAAGTACTCTCAATACTTTACTAAAATAATTAATGTGGACTATGGATGAAAACTTAATTGTGATATGATTTAAAACATATGAAAACTATCACATAAATATGCTACTAAAACATCTATTTTTATGAAACATAATAAATCAAAACCTTTAAGGAGAAATAATATATGTAAATACTGAATATTATGAACATTTCAGAATGCCATTAATCTTATTAATAAATACCTAAAGAGCGCTAGAGCAGAATTGACATAACCAACAATTTGGATTTCAAAAAGTATTCATTGCCAGGCATTAGACTTGGTTAAATTGGAGAAATACCACTTGTCAAAGATCTCAAGACTAAGGTCACCAAGAACACACCTGTAGTTGAATAGGTTGGATTTATGACTCTTTGCCTGAAAGGAAAGCACACAGCACAGGAAGGCAAGGGGCCTCTCTGTAAGAGGATATTAGAAAAACCTATTATAAGATTTGAGCTTTGGTTAGGTAATTCAGGGGAGCATCCAAAGAAGTCAAGCTTTGTTCATGACTGGATGCTGTCAGGAAACAAGAAAATTTTATGATTGAGTACCTCAACAAATCTTATCTATGGGAAGGGCAGACTAGGTAAAGAAGCAGCTCACTCATTTTAGCAGAGAGAAGGGGGCTTTGGGGCACTTCACAGATTGCATAGTGACCTTGTTTTGCTTCAATTTATCATCCCCTCAAGATGACCTGATGTTGTTATGTTTGTGAGATTGTTTGTGTTCACCAGGAGGACAGCATTGCTCTAGCTGTGAGCATCAAGCAGCTTATTACACTGAGCCCTACCTGTGAGCTTTAGACCAGTCCAGGACGTCAGGGGCTGTTTTCTTTCTCAGAGTTTTGTATAGCTGCTAGCTACCAGCTATGTATATATTCAAAACATAGAGGTTCATAAAATAATATAGTGACAGCCCTGAAAATAATATGGATTCTTCTGGATAATCCATTCATAGTTCACATGGGTTTAGTGACCTTCAAAAGGGGCATTTGGAAGTGGATTCTCTCTCTTGGTTCTTCTGCTCTTCTGCTATGTGAGGAGCAGTGCTCCTCCCCTCCAGAGGATGCAGCAAGGCACCATCTTAAAAATGAAAAACAGACACTTACAGATACCAACCTGCTGGCGTCTTGCTCTTGGATTTCCCAGCTTCCAGAACTGTAAGAAATAAATTTTTGTTCTTTATAAATTACCCATTCTCAGATATTCTGTTATAGCAGCAAAAATGGATATAATAGCATATAATATACCTGATATATATACTGTATAGCATATATGTTATATAATAGCATAATAAAATAATAACTCCTATATTTTATATAATTTTAGAAAAATTTAACCTCTTTTCCTAAACCATGTATGCATAAATGTCCACACTATGTGCTGGAGTCAGAGAGAAAAACACTTTATATCTTGATACAAACTGAAAATAAAAGAAATTCTTATTTTTTAAATTGAGTACTGATTCTCAAAATAGATGATAAAATCTTCTGTCCTTTTCTGTAAATTGTTCTGACCCTAATAAAACCACTTTAATCTCTGACTTTCACACAAATGATGAACCTACGCAATAAACAAGTGATATGACATCCCTAGCAAATATAATGATCATCTGAGAAAACCAATGTTCCTTTCCATCATGAACAGACTATGTGGTAGGTGCTTGTGATGCCATGTGTCATGTCTCCTTAGCCAATCTCTGTTTTCAGTTACACCTGGGCATGCTTTCAGCATTTTACTCATGTACCCTTTTCAGAAATTTATTTTCCATTTAAATTTCTGCCTTGGACCTTCTCATAATCTGCTCTACCTGAGAGGAGGCACAATCTGAAATTACCCTCTTGAGGGTACCTCTCAACCAGTTGAGTATATGAGAAAAGCAATATTTCAGCTCCCAGCTTTTGAACTGATGATTTGAAGAAAACTTCTTAAGCTTTAGCAATTGCCAGCAGTGTTGGCTTCCATTATTGAGAGCAGCAACCTTAATATATTACCTAGTATTTGGCTTTTTTTCAGCCCTTGTGTCTATGACAAATTGGTTTGATAATTTTTGTTTAAAAAGAGCTTCTTTAAAATAAATTATTTACCTTATCTCAAAGCATTTTTCTATAAGTGATAAATTACAGAAGAAAAAATTGTAAATTTACACTAAGGACCCTTGGCTCATACACCTTACTGTAATGATCACAAGGTTATTATAAAGGGATATCACGTGCCTCTTGCTATAATACAATTAGAAGAAAATGCATGACTCTGGGTCTTCCTGTCAATTAATAAGCTAAATCTAGTTAGCAGTCATGGGAAAATAAAATTAAAAAAATACTAAAACACTGAGAAACATCCTACAGAATAAAGGACTGTACTCTTCTATATGCTTGCACTAAAAATGTCAAGGTGAAGAAATACAAAGACAGATTAAGGAACCCTTGAACATCAAAGGATACTATAGAGACATAACAATTAAAAGCAATGAATGCTCCATACTGGATACTTAACTAGGAAAAAAATGAACAGCTAGAAGGATACTTTTGGAATAGTTGATGAAATCTGAATATGGATGTGGATTCAATATTAACCAGGTTAATATTAGATTAGTCAAAAGACAACCCCTTAGCACAGGAATGAATCAAACCAAGATAAATGGAATCACCCAACTAAATCCCACAGATAAATGACAAATACATGCTTATTGTTGTAATTTGCCTGAGTCTGTAATTTCTTTTTATAATTGCCTCTGAGTTTGTAATTTCTTTTTCAGAATTATCATGGCAACAAAAAACTATTATATCAGCATTGTTAATAAATATAAGAAATTGCCTGAGAGGTGGTGGGTGGCTTGCACTTGTAATCCCATTTTGGGAAGCTGAGGTGGCAGGATCTCCTGAGCCCAGGAGTTTGAGCTGCGGTGCAACCTGGGCAACAGGGCAAGATTCCATCTCAAAAGAAAAAAAAAAAAAAATCACCAATTTATCTCCTCCAAATCTATGTCTAGTCCTGAATTCAACAGAGTTTATTTATTACAATGGAAATTGATCACTCATTAAGTGGTATGTTTTCCCCAATTGACTTCAGTTAAAAAAATAAAAATATTCTTAATATAGATAGTAAATCAATATTAATAATAAAAGCTTAATAATAACATATATCAATTGGTCTTGTCCACAAAATAACTCTTTCTTTCTTTAACAGACCTAGTTGAGTTATGCTGCAACCCAACTGTAGATACAGTGCTAATTGCCAGGACAGGAGATAAAAACAGATTGGGGATTCTTTTGTTCTGAGATGAACAGGCATGACCTTTCAGTATCAGAGGTGTTCCGTCACTTATTTTGGGGAACCATGCCATTCTGCCACACTCAGAAAGTTCAGAAGAATATGAGGAATCAAAATTTTTTAAGTTTTTTTTTTTTGCTTGGAGTTTTCTAATTCACATGTTTGATTCTGTTCTTAGGTTTTCCCTGCCTTAGCATAAAAGGTCTGCCTGGGCTGAAAGTTCAACGATCTTCAAAGTTTAGCTACTCTGATTACTAGCTCTTAAACTCTGTATTGTGCTTTTTATCTACAGCAAGAGATATTTTTCTTTGTATGCAACCAACTTAGCACCAATGAGAGGGTCCTCAATCCCAGCAGGATGAACAATAATCTAGCTCCAAAATCCCACTTATCACCTTTTTTTCTCAGACCATTCCAAATAAGAACTGCCACACACAGGGTTCTCCAGAAACAAACATGAAGATTGAGTTTGTAATACAATATTTGTGTTGGTTATCAGTACCTCTTAAGGGAAGACAGAGGAAAATTGTGCAGAAAAATAATTCAAACTGCTAGGCGGACCCTATAAAGCAACAGCCAAACTAGTTGTGGTTCTGGAGCTGGTATTGCCTGTCTCAGTGCCCTATGTCTGGCTCCAATGGCCAGTCCTTTATACCCCTGCCTTGCTCAGTTGCTGCATGTGGGCTGGTCTGAGGAATATGGTGACCTAGGACAAAGTACCTTGTGCAGCTGAAACAGACTCTGAAGAGCTGAACTTGGCGGAGCAGGGGGGAGGGGGAGAACTCCCCCCACCTCCGCTAAGTGGCACATCTTAGTCTTCGCCACCTATTTTCCTCATATATGATGAAGAAGGAAGACCTCAATCAGGTGATTCAGCTGACATTCACACACAAGACCTGCAAGTTCACATTATTCAGAAAAATTCAGTACCAATTCATTAAAAGAAGTAGCCTTAATAGCCTTTCCAGTTTGAATGAGTCCCCATGTCAAGAACAAAATGGACAAGACGATAACTAGTCACATAGATGGGGGAGAAACATCACTTTTTCTCCAAAGCATACTATGCATAAAGACACATTGGAATAAAGTTGAATATAGCAGCTGGACAACAAAGGTAACCAACGAATGGGTTATCTTCAGTTAAATTTAGAGTTAACTGGAATTTCCTGGTGTCAATGAAAAAAAAGCCAAACTCTGTAAAATAATTTTAAAAAGGTTTATTCTGAGCCAAATTTGAGGACCATGACCCGGAGCCATGCCCAAAAAACCTTGAACAAGTGGACTCAGTGTGGCTGGGTTACAGTTTGGTTTTATACATTTCAGGGAGACAGGGGTTACAGGTAAAGTCATAAATCAATACGTGGGAGGCGTACATTGGTTTGGTCCCAAGGGGTGGGCCATCTCGAAGCGAAGGGGGGAGGCCTTACAGGTTATAGATGGGTTTAAAGATTCTTTGACTTGCAATTGGTTAAAGACATGAAGCTTTGTCTAAAGACTTGGAATGTTTGAATATAAGGAACTCTGTTATTCAGTGACAACCCTCCAGACATATATTTGTTGTGTAAATTGAGGACCAGCAGGTTTGTCTTGCATACCCTTAGGTCTGTTAATAGGTTACAAAGGATATCTCCAATAAGGGAGCGGGGCATGATAAGGCATGTCTGACCTCCCTCCTCCTAGTAGACAGTTTAGTTTTAGATATCACATTGGCCAAGAGAGGGTCCAGTCAGTCAGCAGGTGGCAGGGAGCCTTAAGATTTTATTTTAGTTCCCACTAGTAAGACCATGACTTTTATAGAGCAATTATAGCCAGCAAGTTGGGTTATAATACTAATATACATTCAGCAATCTTTGGAATATTCCTAAGCCTGAAGATAAATCTCTCCCTTCCAAAGATTTCAAAGCTTTATAACGATATATATTTGCGATAAAATATCTCAGCATGTGGCAACTAATTTAGAACCAAACTAAAAGTCAGCTTCAGTTCAGGTAATAAGGACATAGTGAAGATAATAAAAACATTATCCCCATGGGAAGAAAAGATATATAGTGGTTTTAATTTGAAATACTCTTCAATCCCTTAGTGTAATCTTCCTCTCTCTATGTATCCAGGCTCATAAATAAGTAGGACATATGAGAGTGCATAAATATTCCAGAATGTAAGATGTTTCTACCATCTTTGTTCTTCAAATGAGCAACCATGACAAGGCTGGTATAATTATTTAAGTACATTTCTGTGAAGGACAATAATTAACATGACTCTGATCTTATTGAACAATAAATTCATTGGGTGAAACAATTAGCATTTTGACATAAAATACAGTCACAATTTTTTTGCACTAAACTCCAGATAGAAGCATGTTCAAGTTTGTTAATAAGCTACTTATTCCTTTTTAAAGAGACATGACAGATTCTTGACATGGAAATTCTAACATTTTATGTCAAGAATCCATATTAATTTATAATAAAAATATCATTTTTATTAACATTTGATAGGTTTCATCTAGGCTTTCAGAAATTTTAAATCAATAGTAATGCTTTCAACAGTATTCTTTTTCTTTTTCATTTTTTCTTTTCTAAAAGAGACATTTTACTTTGTTATTTTAATTGAGACCAAAATATTTGTTTATTCGTCCCCTTCCTTGTATTAAGCATAGTGAAAAATTTTAGGATTGCGAAGATAGGTAAGCTATGATCCCCAGCAATATAGATTGTCCCTTCTATTTGCAATACAACTGTGGAAACACAGTGTTTAGAACGACTAATTCTTATAGTAAAAGTCATCTCTAAAAACCATATATTCTGAACAAAAATTTTAGAAATATTTTAAAAATCAGGACCTGTCCAGATCTTTTTTTTTTGGCCTTTTTGAAACTACTAAATACAAAAACAAATACAAATTTCAAATAAGATGCTTAATTCTTTTTTTTTTTTTTTTTGAGAGATTCCCTTTCCTTTCTTTTGCTTAGAGCATTTACCTTAGAAAACTTGTGATGGTAAATACTTTCTCCTTTCTTTCAAATGCATAGAAAGTCTTTTGATAACTAGATTGGCTTTTTGTCAGATTCATGACCCAGGAATGTCTTTCTCAGAGACTTGGAAGCCATATCTTTGAAATGTAAACAAGGGAGACAGCATCCTTATCTCTCACTTCCTTTAGGGGGCTAGGAATCTAACTTCAGGGCATCTTGCTTCAAA
The DNA here is from genome assembly GCA_963575035.1 of Avahi laniger. Taxonomy (NCBI): domain Eukaryota; kingdom Metazoa; phylum Chordata; class Mammalia; order Primates; family Indriidae; genus Avahi; species Avahi laniger. Next base: position 24,160 of record CAUYSK010091404.1, read on the forward strand.
TTGCAAAATTATATCTTGTCATAAAGATATTAGAAATTTGTACTCTGAATAAAGCCAATTAGTTAACATAGATGGTCATGCCAATTATCAGTTAAATTTAGGGTGAACTATGTTTGACAAATAGTACTTCGAGTCCTCTTACTTCAGTAATAGTTATCATTTATTTGAAATCACATATGTAATGGGTAAGATCTGCTTGGCTACATAAAACAGTGAGATTTTTTTTTTTTTTCTGTATAATCTCTTAGATTGCTTGTGATGTGTACCATATTCTGGCTTAATACTCATTAGATAATAAAACTGTTGTCTTTTTCTGCTACCTTTGCGGGCAGGTTTTCTGGGCTAGGGGAAGATTTTCTTTTTAATTATATTTACTCCAACACTCATTATGTAGTTTTGTGTTTTATTTCAGCTACTACTTTACTTCTTTATAGGATCTGGATTTTTAACAATTTCATCTATAGTAGATAGTTTATTTGGATGCAAACTATTAATAGAATCAATGTCTGTCTGTGTCTGTCTCTGCCTCTCTCACACATGGAGAAATGCACACAGGCACATATTGACGACAGTGTGCACAGTGAAGATATTTATTTGTCTTATGTAAAAATAAATAGAGGAAGCCTACTGTAAAGTGGGTTTCAGTAGTCAGCGAGGTCTGGGCATGAAGTGAACTTCTTTGTGCATCTTTTGGTTTTAAAAACACTGCCAATGCTGGCATCCTAAAACAAAAACCTCTAAAGTAGAAAGACAAGATGCAGTGGAATAAAAAAGGTTTCTCTTTTGTGCAGTCCAACACTTTTATAAAGGCAAATAATTTGTAGCAAGTAGGTCACAGCAGAGTTCATGTTAGCTTTGGTTGCTTACCCCCAATTTCTCACAAACTTGACCAGCATCGCTATCACTGGCTGACATCCTGTCAGTCAAGATCTTCTGGAGCTGAGAGAGGGAACACCCAGAATGTGCTGCCATCTTGATACCTAAACAAAATGGCAGATTTGGTTAACGAAAAAGAATGAGGATGTTGTGAGCACTGTCTGCCCAGTGCTCTTGGGAAATGTCCTTGCCTCACATTCTCTAACAATCCTTACTCGTGCTTTTTCCTAATTTCTTTGACTCTTCTTCCAAAATTTATTGAAGGGCTAGCGATGTTTTTCCAGTCCTTTTCTCTTGTCTTCTACATACCATAGACTCAGTTGGCATCATATACTGATAACTCCTTAAAATCCATTCTGTATCCAGATTCTCTCTCTGAATCCTCAGGTCTTTATGTTGATTTGCTTACCGAAAAGCCACTCTGCTTTAATGGCATTGTGGACTTCCAAGGCCTTCATAATAAACCCAAACTCTTTGGCATAACAATATGGGTAACTGATAATCAGACTTTCCTCAAAATCTCTGGCTATGTCTCCTGCAGGAACCTCCCATTCGTCCTCAGCCACAGACTTTTCTCCAGTCACACTGAATTTACTGCTGTTCGTTCCCTAAGCAACCTTGGCATGCTCTTTCTAATCTCCAAACTGTGAATTGACTCTACTTGTGAGTAAAGTGTTCTCACCAGGCTAATCCCTATTGACCTTTCTGTTAAAGCATGTCCCCTCACTTGCTCCCCCCTTCTCCAACACACCGGGGTACCCTCTGTGTTTCTGTCTGGACAGATAATGTGTGTTGTTTCCTTTGTGTTTTTGAATATTTTGTGCTTTAAACTATTTCAGTGCAATTTTTATTTATTTCCTCCATTAGGCAGTAAGATTTGACTGATTTAATCAAATCATTAATGTCTCAGAATGCTTTATAACTTAAGTATTCAACAGCTTATCCTTTGACTTTAAGAAAATAGTACACTAATGATTGTGATTTCCTGGTCAAAGTAATATAAAATAATGAATGTAAATTTTTGAATAAGATATTGAGTAGTATCTATTTTTAATCACATCAAGAAATATTAAACATAAAAATATTTGGTTTGAATCAAAGGCAAATTATGGGTGTAGCATGAAATTTATATTTGAGAAATGGGGGTTTAAATAATAGAAAATTGATATTTAGTAGGGGTAAGAAGTTCTAAGAAGTAGCATTAATGTCTTGACAGAAGCAAATGAGGCAAATTATGAGAGTGAACATGGCTCCTCTAAGATAAAGTAAAATGATTCAGCTGTTTGTCACAGAGCAATCACGGGACGAGCCAGTCGAGTGTTTTTTGCAGGCTAGTACTTAATAAAGGATGTATAAATGAATTGATCCAATTTGTGTTCTACATGCAACTGCAAAGTATGTAGGCAGGTGCTATAAAATATCAACACTAGTGAGAAGCCTTAAAAGCTGTATTCTCAGTAAGAGGCAAAATATAAATTTTACTTTTAGCATTACGAAGTTGAAGAAAATCGTTTAATCCCTATAAAACAGGCATTGTGCAACTATAAATATAAAGAATATGCACACGCATGTGTTCTTATTTCTAATCAAATAACTGGTGAGGATACATGAATGCATATTCATCTATGGTTATAGGGTATCAAAAGCACCAGTTTAACACACCGAAACATTGCCTTATTTACTATCACAAAATCAAAGATACACACTGAATGATACAAGGTTAGCCCCACTGAGGCAATAGAGAATTCTTAGGTATCAGGGCGCATCAGCTGGGTGAATATCAAGGAATATTGGGAGGACAATGCTCTTGGAATTAAGTGAATATAATCTCCTAACTGTACAGATTCAGTCTCTGATATTCAGAGAGAGGAAAGGATGTACAAGTTAGTCAAAGAGATAGAATCAAATACATATGCATCAATTCCTACCACATGCCTAACCCTGTGTGCATTCTAGGCTGGGATCCAGAATATTAGCAGCAATGCCCATATCTCAAACAGGGTGAAGGTAAATAAAATATATAAAATTGATTTGCAAATATTTACAACAACATATTAATGTCCTGGCCAAGAAACTGTTAAAAAATAATGCAGAGAAAGGGAATCTCTAGAATAATTGAATGTAAGATCTTCATTTCAGTATTAGTAATTTCAATAATCATTTCTTTTCAATTTTATTAGAAAAGTACTGTCAGCGATTTCTTTAACAAATATTGACTGCTTATCATATGCCAGATGATATTCTACGTTTTAAAGCATAAAAGTCCAGTAAACAAGCAAAAAAGCAAACAAATATATTATAAAGCTTTTAGTTTAATGGTAGAAGCAGACAGTGAACATGTTAGATTTATGACAGAAGATATTGAGAGCAGTGGAAAAACTAAAGCAGGTAATGAGAATCAAGGATTGCAAAAAAGACGGGCAGTTTCCAATTTGAAAAAGATGATCAGGGCAGGCCCTATCTAAATGGTGATTTTAGAGCACACTTTGAAGAAGCTGAATAAATTAGCAAGTTGATAACGGGGAAGATTTTTCCAAAGCAGAGAATAGTGTAGTAAACTCAAGGATTGTAAGTTTCACTATTTCGTTGGAATACCTGTGGATAACTGGCATGCATGTGACTGAGGCTTAAAGAAACAAGTTCAGTTTCCTGTAGGTGGTGGTTCTTGGGTTATTGTTTGAATACCTGACCTTCAAATGTCACCAAAGGTAACTCTTAATTGATTCATTTCTACTGTGTTGTAAGACAATATTATTTTGAGCAGCTAAATAAAAGTCATCAAAAAGTCAGTAGAAGCTATGCAGCCATCTCAGAGGCACTTTAGAGAATTTTTTTTTTTAAGACTGTATCCCTTATGTCATGGCAATCTTGCCCTCACAAATACTCTACAGGAAACATCCTGAGATGGATCCCAGTGGGTCCAAGTTCGATTTCCGAGATGCCTCAGATCCACAAAAGGGTTACAGGAGCCATCACATTTAGGGGAAAATCTCTATGTTTGTTGAATTTGGATATAATAGAGGTCAGTCAATGTAATGGGAGATAACTAACCTAAAAACCAAAACAAATGAACAAAAAAATCTGCATCTGAGAAAGTTCTCAAAGGCTGAATTGGCAAAGGAATATAAACTATGATTTATTTCCTAGGAAGCATAAACATCCACCACCCTATTCACAGTCCGGGGTTGTTCTGACTCAGGCCTAAGCTATAAAATTATCATCAAGTTCATGTTGCAGGGTCTGCTCTGATGGTTCAGACAGTCTCCAAAAGGCCATAATGAAATGATGCTGGTACATATTACACCCACACTTTATATTTTGCCCTAAAGAATACAATGTAAACACATTCCTTGGGAGCATATGGATTGCCAGATTTTTAATTTGAAACTATTCACATGACATATGAAGGTTGATGTGTTTTAAGGATTTCATCCTGATGGGTTAGGCTTTGTATCACTATTTCTGTTAAAAGAGTCTGAACTTGTTATATTCAAATATATTTCTTCTGCCTCTTGGTAAATGCAAACTTACATTTTCAAAGTCAAATAAAGTCAGTATTATCATTTTAAATCATCAGAGACAGTAATCTATGATTTTAATTGTACAGTCATGTGCAGCTTAATGACAGATATATATTCTGAGAAATGCTTCTTTAGGCAATTTAGTCACTGTGCAAATATCGTAGAGTATATTCACAAAAACCTAGATGAGGTAGTCTGCTACCTGAGCTATGTGGTATAACCTGTGCAGAATATTACTGAACTTGTCAGGTTTCAGTCTGAAATGTCGATTTTTAGTGCACTCGTAGCTGAAGAATGACCAGACACACCAAAGTAAGGCAAACACAAAAATGAGGTTTATTGAGGAGAGAAAGATAGGATTATAGGGCAAAAGCAAGATATAGGTTTACAGAGCATGATACATTTGCCACAGATGACAACCGGACCCATGGTCACAGCAAAGGAAGAGCACAAGAAGGGCACTAAAAGGGGCTTGGTTATGGTCAGCGTCTTGTTTTATAGTGCCTGGATTGGGACCTCTGACTGGACAGTTAAGAGTTGCATTAGTACACATGTGGGTTATTCAGGGCAATCTCTGGACTCTGTGGTACCTATGCTGTTTGGCCCGAGGGCTAGAGAATCCTCTGCATTCTTTTGCAGCTGATGAGCTAAGTTGATTGGCAGATTCATAAGGTATTCCCTCCTCCTCAGGTATGGCAGTCACTCAGGAGATATGGATGGGTCAGGACCAACAACATGGGGGTCTTCTTCCCAGGTGGGGCAATTACACCAAAACAAAAGCACCCACTTTTGTCCCGAGGAAACCTGAAATCCCTCGTTATCTACATAACACGTTGAATAGTGGAGACAATTGTAGCAGAATTGTGTATCTAAAAATATCTGAACATAAAAAAGCTAAAGTGAAAATACAGAATAAAAGATTAAAAAGGGGTATATTTGTATATGGCTACCGTAAACACAGTATGACTGGAAGTTGCTCTGGGTGAGTCACTGCCTGACTCAAGCTACAAGTGCACCCATCTCCCAGTGTGCACCACACTCGTTAGGTGTGAGTTTACCCATTCCTCACCCCCCACCTACCCGACATCCGATAAATGTTACTTCTATATGTGCACATAAGTGCTGATTGATTAGTACCAATTTAATGGTGAGTACATGTGGTGTTTGTTTTTCCATTCTTATGACACTTCACTTAGAAGAATGAGCTGCAGCTCCATCCAGGATAACACAAGAGATAGTTCACCACCATTTTTTAAGGCTGAGTAGTACTACATGTTATACGTGTACAACATTTTATTAATATACTCATGTAGTGATGGGCACTTGGATTATTTCCACATCTTTGCAATTGTGAATTGTGCTGCTATAAACATTTGAGTGCACATGTCTTTTTTATAGAATGTCTTTTTTTCCTTTGGGGAAATAGCCAGTAGTGGGATTGCTGGATCAAATGGTAGGTCTACTGTTAGTTCTTTGAGGTATCTCCATATTACTTTCCACAGAGGTTGTACTAGTTTGCAGCCCCACCAGCAGTGTATGAGTGTTCCTATCTATCTCTCTGCATTCAAGCCAACATTTGTTGTTTTGGGACTTTTTGATGAAAGCCATTCTCACTGGAGTTAAGTGATATTTCATTGTAGTTTTGATTTGCACTTCCCTGATGATTAGAGATTTTGAGCACTTTTTCATATGTCTATTGGTCATTAGTCTGTCTTCTTTTGAAAAGCTTCTGTTCATGTCCTTTGTTCACTTTTTAACGGGGTTGTTTGATTTTTTTCTTATGGTTTTTTTCTTATTTTCCTGAGTTTTATATAGATTGTAGTTATCAGCCCTTTATTGGATGTGTAGCATGCGAATATTTTCTCCCATTCTGTAGGTTGTCTGTTAGCTCTAAATGATAGTTTCCTTGGCTGTGCAGAAGCTTTTTAATTTGATCAGGTCCCATTTATTTATTTTTCTTGTTGCTGTGATTGCTTTTGGGATCTTCTTCATAAATTACTTGCCTAGGCTGATGTCTATAAGAGTTTATCCAACATTTTCTTCTACAATTTTTATGGTTTCATGCCTTAGGTTTAACATTTAACTTAAAACACAAACACATTGTACAGTTGTATGAAAATATTTTCTTTCTATCCTTATCCTATAAGCTTTCTATTTTTAAATTATAAAATTTATTTTTCTTTACTTTTTAACTTTTTTTGTTAAAAACTAAGACACAAACACACACATTAACCCATACCAACGGAGAGTCAGAATTATCAGCATCACTGTCTTCCACCTTCACATCTTGTCTAACTGGACAGTCTTCTGGGTCTATAACACACGGAGCTGTCATCTCCTATGATAACAATTCCTTCTCCCGAATATCTCCTGAAGGATCTCCCTGAGGCTCTTTTACAGTTAGCTTTTTCCTTAGTAAGTAGAAGAAGTACACTCTAAAATAAGAATAAAAAGTATAGTATACTAAAGGGATAAACCAATAACATAGTAGTTTATTATCATTACAAAATATTATGCTCTGTACATACTTATATGCACTATACCTTTATACAACTGGCAGTACGGCAGGTTAGTTTACACTAGCATCCCCACAAACACGTGAATAATGTATTATACTATGATATGTTGATAGTCTTATGAAACCACCTTCATTTTTGTGGTCCATCATTGACCAAACCATTGTTATGCAGCACATGGTTACATCAATATTTTTATAATTTATGGGGCTTCTATATTAATATATTTGAATTATCATGTTGACATATCTTGAATTTTTTAGACCCATAGTAATTTCTTTACCATCAGAGTAAACTGCTGTGGTATTTTTGGTAAATGAATTTAGTAGAAATTACTAAAAAAAGAAAAAAAAAACAACCTAGATAACAGTTTTCTGGGTATTCTTTACAATTATTGTTTTCTTTTCATATGGTGTAATCTAAAGTTTATCAAAGTGAGTTTGAAGGAAATTGGCCATACTAGATTTTTACAGATATTAAGTAGGGAAAATAATGTGATAGGTGATCAGGTAAGTTTGAGAAATCATGAGTCAAACTAAATCAAAGATTTCCCCCTTACTCTATCTCAGTGCTTTTGATAAGATAATAGCTCCCTACATTATCAGAGCGAGACTGCAGTTTGCAGATGGTTTTAATTCTGGCTCATGGAACACTACTGTGACTTGGGTTCAAGAGCCCTCACTTTGGGAAAGAATGGTGTGGTAGAGTGAGCAGTAGTTTAAAACTCATGAAGTTCATGTGACTTACAAAGTGCATGGTGGGTAAAATCACTTATACTTTCCAGTTCTTGGTTGTGTCATCTTTAAGAGTGCTGAGGCAAGAAGAGAGGACTTCATACTCTGTAATGTTAGAGTTAATAAGAGTTAATAACAATAATGTGTTTAAATATAATCTATAATTTGAAAATCAAAACGGAATTCCAAGGAAGTGGTAGGTTAATCATTATTTCAGAAATTAAATTTGTGATGTTTAAACTACTGCTTTTCTTTCCATATTTCATTTTCAAGTGTTTTCCCCTTGATGTGAGTTATCTTTTCTAAAGTGACTAGATCATTCAAGGAAAAGGAACAATCAAAGCTAACTTTGCCTCAGGCTATTTGCAGTTGATGTCACTTGAATTTAAAGCACAAAGACATTTCAAAAAGAAAACATTTTCATCTCCTAATATGTAACCCAGGAGAGATGAAATCATGGCATCCCTAGGGACACAACTTTCCCTGATGTTAACTTGGCAACTTGCATCTGCTTTTCAAATGAATAAAGAAAAAGGATTTGGATATAACAGTTTAAAAACTGTGCATCCTTAAACTTTTTACCCTAAGTGCTGCATAAGGGAAACTTTCCTACTCTTCTAATGGATATTCAAGGCTATTAGCTCTCTCACAATTGTGTTGGCAAGGGGAAAATAAGATGTACGTGACCCCCATATCTGAGACTCATGCTTAGATCCCCAGTTATGTAAGATAAAAACCATCCTGATAATGGCCTCTGTTCTCATTGCTTCATATCTACTGTTTTCTCTGAACAGATAACAAGTCCATATATAACCATCAAAATCAGCAAGTTTATGGCAAAAAAAGTTAACTAAAAACTAAGTGCTAACAATTCTTAGCAAGAATGGATCACACATTTACCAAATTACACTTTCTGTGGTCATTGGCATGCAGCTCTATGAAAAGGCATGTATGAAAATGCCATAACTTTTTTTGAAACATCTACTTTGAAGCCCTCAGATAATCATGCCAGTAATTATTCTATTTTTCTATAACCTAAATCAAATGTTTAATCATTCTATCACTTTCATTTTCAGTTTTTTTTATTTCAGCATAATATGGGGGTACAGATGTTTAGGTTACGTGTGTTGCCCTTGCCCTCCCTCCCCCCCTAAGTCCAAGTTTCAAATATGTCCATCCTATTGCGTGGTGCGCATTGCACTCTTTGTGTACGCATATACCCGTTCCCTCTTCCCTCCTCCCCCCTCCCCCCTGCCCAACATCCAATAGATGTTATTCTTATATATGCACTTATGTGTTGGTCAGTTAATACCAATTTGATGGTGAGTACATGTGGTGCTTATTTTTCCATTCTTGGGATACCTCGCTTAGTAGAATGTGTTCTAGCCCTTTCCAGGAGTATATAGGAGGTGCTATATCACCATTTTTTCTTAAAGCTAAATAGTACTCCATGGTATACATATACCAAAGTTTATTAATGCACTCATGTATTGATGGACACTTGGGTTGTTTCCACATCTTTGCAATTGTGAATTGTGCTGCTATGAACATTCGAGTGCAGGTGTCTTTTTCATAGAGCGACTTTGGTTCTTTTGGGTAGATGCCCAGTAACTTAAATACATATGTCTTTGGAACACATAGAAGATAAAGAAATAGGATAAGAATTGGCACTCACCTTCAAGGAACTAAAATTTCCTGGGAATGACAAAAATACAAACTTAAGTGAAATAAAGCAGCTTGAGGAATTTATTTCTGAAAAGGTTAGGTAAGGTTTCTTATAAGAAATATTACATTTGGTGGAACCTGAGAAATAAATGTAGTTTTTGTTAAGAAGACAAAAATGAGGTGGCCATTCTAGATAAGGGGAATAAAACCTACAAACTGTAAAGGCACAAAGTCATTTCTAAGAACATATAAACCTCTACAAGGATCAGAGATCGCACAGATTAGTGGTTGTTTTTAATATAGGGGTAAGCCTGACTTTGAAGAGCCTTGTACAAGATGAGACAACCATTGAAGAGTGTCCACCATTGTGTACATTAAAGGGTGTTGCCAGGTAAATGTTCAACATGCAGCGATGGGCACAATGGGTACAAAAGCAGTTCTTAGTGAACGTTGACATATAACATTACAAAACTAAGCCCAAAATGTAGCATTACATGTGCTTATTTTAAAATATCAATAAATACTTTCAGTTATAGTGTCTACTTATTAAAAGCTTATTAACTATGATAAATAGAACTGGGCTTACAAATCACATCAAACGTTGAAGCACAGGTCCTTGAAACACCGCTCCACTGCTTAGTGCTACATTTATCTAAACATTAGTATTTATTTACCTATCAAAGACACATAAATCTGTTAATTTTGAGATCTCCCATTATATAGATATTGATGTACATATACATTGTCTTAATTTGCAAATACTTTTCAAGTATGATCAAACTGTCATGTTTTAATTTTATCTACTGATGTTTTAAGCAATAAAACATATAATATAGATAATTATTATTTTTATTAGAGATGGCATCATTATTTTTAAAAAATCATGCCAGAGAACAAGGCTTATTTATAAAATCAGGCTTCAGTATATCAAGAAACGTCAGAATGGTTTATTTTGTCAAATATGTGTTAATTCTGCTAAATGTGCATAAATGAGTTTTATACCAATATCTAAATCAGAACTTAAGTCATATAGCCTTTTAAAACTTTCTTTGGGTTAACCAATAAGAAAACAAAACAAAGAATATACAATATTTACTTTCTAGTGATCATGGCCATACTAATTCTGTATAGTCTTTGTTTTAGTTTCAAGATCATCTATTTCTCTATATAATAATAGTTATCAGGAAAATATAAAATTTATAAATCTAATAGTCTAACCGCTAGAATGTACAAGCAGTTTTACTGTAAGAAACTGAGCTAACTCATTTAATTCATAAGCACATTTGTAATAGAATTTGAAGCATTCACTTAACCTGCAAAATGATCTTACTGATCTTATGCTATTTAACTCTGAACTATATACAATATATAATCTTTTCGTCCAACTTGTCCTTGCATGTTTGTAAATTGCCAGTGAAAAATATTGCCTCATTGGATTTTAACCTAAACAGAATGCAAAGTCTCCTTGTCCTCCAAATGTATACAAAATTACAGTATCCCCCAAATAAATTTCTTTAAAACACATTTTTAAGCCTTTGGGTGGTGGCATTGAAGAAAAATTCAGAATTTTCCCGTTTATGATTGTGAATCGTACAGAAGGGACTTGAAGATAGAAAATAAAAACAGAAAGTTTACTTTTAAAATAAAACTAGAGAACTGATAATATCTTTGGACTTCAAAGTATGTGCAAGTGCTACCAAAAGCAAAGGCAGAGCTGGCACAGAAACCAGGAGGAGGAAGTCGACAAGATAGGGCACACATAGTGAAATCTACAGGACATCAGAGAATTTGTTTCAGATAAACAAACAAGCAAGGAAACAAACTATCAAAACACTTTTAGAAAGCATACTCTGGTATGGGTGCTGAGCCAGCCGAACAAGCTCTCCTTTGGAGAACAGGTCAGAAATGCAAAGAAAGTCAGAATAAATGAATATTCCCACAAACATGAAAGATGAGGAGGAATCAATATGTCATTAGGGCAATAGAGAAAAAGAAGGCTTTTGGCACTATGACATCAAGCTGGTCAAAACAACCTCTCCCCTGCTGCTACCAAAAGCTGTGTCACAGTAAACCCATCTCAATCAACAATGAATGATGCAAAGAGACATTCTTAGCATCTCTACAAGAATACTTCAAGAAAAACATTGAAAAAGTATTTTTCACCGTGAAAAATCCTCTCCAGGAACAAAATTGTCACAGAGCAAGGAGACACTTGAACATTTTTTTTTTCATAAATTTAAACACAATTTTTTTTGGATTAGGAAAAAATTGATGTCTATAGAAGACAAAACATGCCTTTTGTAAAGAAGAGGGGAAAAGCTAGAGCTTTTCTTTACTTTGTTAAAATAAAATGTATTTAGTTTAAAAAATATATTTTTAAAAATGTATTTTGAAGGAAATTTACCAGGAAAAAAAAAGGGAACATTGAAAAAGTTCACCACATGCCAAGAAACAAAGATACAATAAGAGACAAATATATATATATATGTATACATATAGATCAATTTCCAAAGAAATAGAGAATTTTTGATATCTAGCACAAGATTTTATGGTATTTATACCAAGTGAAAAAAAATAACTGGGATGGGAACGATGAGAAACTTCAATACTTTTATTGATGAAGGGAACTTAATGATGATACCACAATTCAATAATGATTGAATCAAAAAGGAATATTGCTTATAGATATTTTTAAAAAGTCCTAAATAAAGTATTAGTAAATAAAACCCAGTACTTTAGTAGCAAATAAATCTAGCTGGGGAATTACACAGAATAGAATAATTTAGTGATTTTTATTCCAGCAATACAGAAATGGTTCAATGTTAGGTAAACCAATAACATAATTAAAAATTATCATTAGCTAGAGAAATATATAGCCATTTTAATAGATGTAGAAAGTTCAGAAACAGATATGCAGTAAATAAACATGGGGAATTATATGACATGGTAGGATTTTGAATGAAAGTGCTCATTAAATGGCATTAAAAAACTGGATAGATATCTGGGGGATGGAGGGAAGTTGAGTCCAAATTACACAAGGATAAATTTTAAATAGGTTAAATATATTTAAAATAAAGCTATAAAAGTAGTTTACAAACATGCACATTTTTATTTTATAAATACAATGCAGATTAGGGATGTCTAACTATATTATAAAATCCAGATGGTGTAACAGATTTAAAGACAGAAAAGTATTATTAAAAAAACCAAAATTAAAACATGCAAACAAACAAATTGAAAATTGCCTGTCAAAAGACAAATTATAAATGACAAATTTGGAAACTGTTTTCAAATTACAATATAGTAAAAGTATTAACTTCTCTATTTTATAAAACGCTCATACAAATCTACGCAAAAATAAACGAGACAAATACATATTTAGCGGAAATTTCACAGGAAATAAAAATAATGATAACATTGAAACATATGAAGAATAGTCAGTCTACCTCAAAATAGAAGCAAAGTATATATAAACTGAAGAGTAACATATTTTATCTATGGATTGACGATGACACAATTTTTATAACATGGTTTCTTGGGAACTCAAGAACACCTGCTAGTGGGAATGTAATTTTTACAAGCCTTATGAAGAGCATTTTGATATTAGCAAACAAAATTACAATGTAAAAGTCCTGTGGTCTGATAATTCTGTAACACTTAACTAGTAATAGCATACTGTTGAACAGAGCCTTACTAATAACATAAATAGTCAATCAGCACTTTTTTTTTTTTTTTTTTTTTTTGAGACAGAGTCTCACTCTGTTGCCCCGGCTAGAGTGAGTGCCATGGCGTTAGCTTAGCTCACAGCAACCTCAAACTCCTGGGCTCAAGCGATCCTCCTGCCTCAGCCTCCCAAGTAGCTGGGACTACAGGCATGCGCCACCATGCCAGGCTAATTTTTTCTCTCTGTATATATTTTTAGTTGTCCAGATCATTTCTTTCTCTTTTTTAGTAGAGACGGGGTCTCACTCTTGTTCAGGCCGGTCTCGAACTCCTGACCTTGAGCGATACACCTGCCTCGGCCTCCCAGAGTGCTAGGATTACAGACGTGAGCCACCGTGCCCAGCCTAGCACATATTTTGTATGTTATATCAGCAGCTCCCAACCTTTCTGGCACCAGAGATGGGTTTCACGGAAGATAATTTTTCCTTGGGAAGGCAGGGGGGGCTCAGGCGGTGATGCAAGGGATGGGGAGTGGCTGTAAATACAGATGAAACTTTGCTTACTTGTCCCCTGCTCACCTCCTGCTATGCAGCCCTGGTTCCTAACTTTCATGGAAGACAATTTTTCCCCAGCCACGGTGGGGCGGAGTAGGCATGCGGTCATTCGTAGCCTGGTTCCTCGTAGGCCACCGATGGTACTGGGCTGTGGCCTGGGGGTTGGGAACTGCATTGTTGTGTGGATTATATATCGTATTCTTAATAATAAATTAAACCAGTGAAAAGAAAATGTTATTAAGAAAATCATAAAGAAGAGAAAATGTACTTACTATTGATTAAGTGGAAGTGGATCATCATAAAGATCTTCATCCTCATCGTCTTCACATTGAGTAGGCTGAGGAGGAGGAGGAGGAAGACGAGGGGTTGGTCTTGCTGTCTCAGGCAGAGGCAGAAAATGTAGAGGAGGTGGTAGGAGTAATAGTTGAACTGAGTGGACTGAGGAGGATTTTCACTGAATACCCATATATGTATATGTATCTGTTTCATATTTTAGGTACTCAAAAAACTAAATAAAATTCTATCAAGGGCAATTGATTGGAATGAGCAGGACTAAAAAAAAAATCTGGCATAAATATTATAGCTTAAGAATTAGTAACTGCATAAGAGACAAAATAAATGCCCAAAACACTTCACTATTTCTATATTTTGTTTGAACAATAGATGGAAATAATGAAGAAAACTAATATCGTTAAACAATCAGTCTAATGAAGTGTATTTAACTATGAGCTGCTTAATCTCCATCACTTTGATTTTACTTGTAAATCCACTTAAATAAATATTATACTTGAACTTAGAGGAGGAAAAAAATACCTATCTATCTGAATAAATTACAATTGACTCTTGAACAACATGGATTTGAACTGTGTGGATCCACTTATACACAGATTTTCTTCTACCTCTGTAGCACTTATACACAGATTTTCTCCTACCTCTGTGGAAGAGACAGCAAGACCAACCCCTCCTCTTTCTTCTCCTCCTCAATCTGCTGAATGTGAAGACATCAGGATAAAGACCTTTATGATGATTCACTTTCAATTAATGAATGGTAAATATATTTTCTATTCCTTATGATATTCTTAATAATAATTTCTTTAGCTTACTTTATTGTTAAGAATACAGAATACAATATGTATTATGTATTAATCAACTGTTCATGCTATTGGAAAGGCTTGTGGTCAATAGTAGGCTATTAGTAAAGTTTTGGGGGGAGTCAAAATTTATATAAACATTTTTGACTGCACAGGGATTGGCGGCTCTAACCCCCATGTTGTTCAAGAGTCAATTGTATTCTTTCATACCTTGTTAATACAACAAGGTGTTCAATTTATACTGCTAGGAGTTATTAGAAATTTCTCTATTTGACTTATCATGCACAATCAACCAGTAGACAAACTCTGATTATAAAAATCTTCTCCATAGTGTATGTGTATGTGCACATATTTAATTTTTTTTATTACTAAGTGTAATTAAAGACCCTTCCTAGTTCTGCCAAAACTGTTCATTCATTAGTTTAGTATGTATTAGGTATATTCTATTGTAAAGTTTGCCACAAACATCTCTCTCCCTTGATGTTTGTGAGCTTATTCTGGAAAAGGACTATGACTTCTTCATCACTATGATGTTGGCATATAGCAGAGTTAGTGGCAACAATAGTTTGCTGAAAAATGCATTGATATAAGATCTATCTCATAAAAATGCAAATGAATGCAAGATGGATATGAGGAATAAATCATATTGGACATTCTGATTGTGATTCTCCTCTTTCTGCTTATCTTTTTTTTTTTTTTTTGGCTTTAGAATAATTCTTATTTTTCTAACAGTGTCATAGAAATTACAAAGGGTCTAGTTGAACATGCTTATCTCACATCTATTATCCAACAGCAGGAGGCCTTGAAGCTATGTATTTTCAATTACTTTATAATTACATACATTTCATGATTGAATTCAAACTGAGAAACATGTTTCTCTGGTGGATACAAAAAGCCTTATCATTGCCAAGATGCAGCCACTTCTGACAATTAAAGCTCTTTACATCAAGAACTATTTTTTATTTTCATTCCAAGGTGCTAACAGGAGCAAAATCTTAATTTGGGTGTTTTTCTTCTTTTTTATTAAATTTATGGATTTGTTGAGATGGAAGTTAGAAACAGAGGTAAAGAATAACCCCTTAATGGAGATACAGGGGGAAAACTCAGACTAGGGAAACATTAATACATTGTTTTAGGGCAAACAGAGCACCTCACCTTACACTCAGTTTTAGCCCTTAGGGATCTAGATAAATGCAATTAAGAATACCCATTTGTCATATTGCCTCTGCTAATCCTGTGACTCTGACAACTCCTAGAGACAACCCTGAGCCAGATAAACAGGCTAAAACACTAACTACACCTACATTACAAAACATTTCCTATTGTGTCTTGCTCTAAGACTTCAATCTCTGCTCTTTTCCCTAAGCAATTTTAGCACAACTTTTAAAATTCCAATAGGCTGTATCAAACTATTTGGTAAATTTAATAATACAAATTTTCTGGATTTTTAAAAATTCAGATATTATAGCATGTCAGTTCTTTCTCACTGTTTTTCTTTAATATTTTAAAATGTTCTTTTAAAAATAAAATACTTATAATAAAAATTTAAATATTTTTTACAAAAGTATTTACTATGTATGTGACAATGCATTTTAAAATGTATGGAAATTATCTAATTTAATTATTACAAAACGCTGTGATGTACTTGCTGTTATTATTCTATTTTACAGATAAGGACATCAAGCTCTTACTCATTATCTTCCATTCTTGCTCGAACCAATTCCATTCCAACACTTCAAAAAGAAAACTATCTTTGCCAATCTTACAAATAACCTTCACTTGGAAAATCTAATGTAAACTTTTAATTTACTTCCTGCTTCATCTTCCTGCAGCACTGATCACACAATCTATCCAGAAACTGTTCCTTTATTTCAGGAACAGCACACCGTCTGTTCTCTGTCTCGTTTGCAGCTCTTTCTTCCTTTCTTCAGAAACTCATCATCCTAGCTCCAGCCATTTATCTTTGAAATACTCCACAGTTTAGATTGGGGCTATTTTGTTCTTTATCGATATTCTCTCTCCTGGTTTCTAAAGCCTGTCCTATAGCTTTAAATACCATTTAGATGCTGAGGATTTCAAAAATATATCTTCAGTCCAGACATTTATCTTTAAATCCAGACTTATGTTTGTATAGCTAGTAATTCAACCTTTGACTTTAACATTCAATAGATAATCTCAAATTAATATGCCACAACTTGAACTCATTCTAACCTTTCATGCTTCAATCACCCCCGTTCAAGTCTGCTTTTATTGCAGTGTTCCATTTTTTATAAAAATAAACATGTAAACATTTGCAAAGAACCTCTATCCTTCTACTGGCAGAGTACAAAATAGTTGAATTTTCCTCAACTCTTCTATTTCTCTTATACCAAGTATTGAATCCAACAGGAAATCCAATGAGCACTATCTATAAAATATGTCCACAATATGTCTAGTTCTTACCTGTATATTTTCAATAGTCTTCTATTGGTTTCCCTGCTTCTTACTTTGTTAACTCCAAATTCAATCCAGGAACCATTGTCACCTTTTTCAAACAGAAGTGAGACTGTATGACTCTTCAGCTCTGTGGTTTCTCATCTCATACAGAAAACATCTGCACTATTATTTGTGGACACAAATAGAACAGTCTTGATGAATAAAGATCTATATTTTATTTTATAGATTCAAATATCTTATCATCTCTTTCCTTGAAATCCTTATTTCTAGTCAGCATGAACCTCAGATCACTTCAGAATTTTCAGCAGAATCAGAAACACACTAAATACCATAATAAAAAAAAACATTTTTAAATAAAAAAAAGACTTCTGATGAAAGTTGTCATGTTCATGAAATCTACCTGGAATCTTATTCTCATGGTATTGGGGCTCCCTCATTCTCCTTTCAGCTAGGAACTGTGCTCCTGCTCTTACCTTAAAATTTTAGGTAAGAACCACTCATCTCACCACCCTCCCAAAAAAATATTCCCTTCTCACCACCCTCCCCAAAAAATATTCCCTTCAGGGAAACTTGTGATAAGGAATCATATTGGGATGTACAAAGTCTTGAGATTCAACATTTCCATATACATAAACCTATATATGAGATTGAGATTCTACATTTCCAAGTACATGGAAATGTGTGTGTGTGTGTGTGTGTGTATGTTTAACATCAGCAAGCAAAAACAAAGACATTTGAGAGCCCTTATACATTATAATTAATTTAAGAAAAGAAGGAACACCTTTGCAGCTATTCAAGCTAAATTATAAGGAATTTTTTCAATACTAATCATTAAATTCATATTCAAATACTAAGAATACCTCATCTCTTCTAAAATATAAGTAATATGGGGTCTGGAAAGGTCATTTCACTGTGGGGGTGTAATTGAAACAACATAAGCATTAGTGCCAAGTAATGGATATAATAGCTCACAAATACTAAACGGTTAATACAGACATGCAAGGCACTGTTTTTACTACCTACATAGATGTGTGTGCATGCATATATACATATATATATATATACATACCTATATGCATATATATGTAATCTCAATGAATCCCCACAAGAATTATTAGAACTAGTAATTTCATCTAGTTGTTTTGATTCTGCAACCCATGACCTTAATGGTATAGAGTAATCCTAAAAAGCTATCATTTTCAATGACAAGTTTATTTCCTTGAGAAAATTACTAAATAACCATGCCTCTTTGTTTCCTCATCTGTCACATGGGTAGGACCTTCACTATTACAGGAAGAATGGAGGAATTAATAGAAGGAATGTCTTAGTATTTATAGATATAGAATTTAAGTGAAAAATAAGTTTTAAGGAGAAAAAAAGAAGGGAAAAAGAACAAAAAGAAAGTCTTGTATTTTAAGGCCCACTAGACACATATGTTTTTAAAAGTTAATTTATACATGCAGTACAGGTGAGCATATTAAAATTAAAGAGGTTTAATTTGAGATTTTAGAAAGGATACTTTGTTTTCCTTATTCAGAGAACTGAAATATATTTTAATCTGTAAGCAGGCAGCCATGATCTTATTTAGTAACACTGTCAATAGACTTGTTTTTGGTCATTAAAAAGGCAAATGGAAAAAAAGAAATATAAAAACAGCAAGAGTAATTGTTTATTGCCAAGAAGCAGTTTTAAAAAGTATTTCACTTGACTATCAGCATTTAAAGATTAATTTTGAAAGGGTACATCTCTGATAAACATAATACAAAAAAGCTTGATAATTAACACAAATACTATACAGTTCTAAATTAAATTTTTTTTCGCAGGTCAGGTTCTTGCAAGTGCTGATAAATTAGTATTTATTCAAGATTTAATGACGATTAATGCCACTGTCAATCTGGATTCTTTAGCTAGAAAAGGAAAATCTGATTTACATTAATCTGAACACCTTAATAACTAATTAAAATCTCAGCCTTCTGGCTAAGTTTTTAGATATTTATTCTGTTTAACTCAGCAACAAAATATTATTAGTCACTTTCTTCTGAGAGAGATGGACCCAATTTATGGGTACTATTAGGCATTTTATAATCTGTAACCTAATCAGTCTTAAC
The DNA here is from genome assembly GCA_963575035.1 of Avahi laniger. Taxonomy (NCBI): domain Eukaryota; kingdom Metazoa; phylum Chordata; class Mammalia; order Primates; family Indriidae; genus Avahi; species Avahi laniger. Next base: position 43,324 of record CAUYSK010091404.1, read on the forward strand.
AAAAGGTTTTGTACTCAGCATGGCTCAAACATTTTGCTCAATAACTTAGTGAAAAATAAAGCCTGCCATTGAATATCTGTCCTAGTTTACTGCAGTGATTTTGTATTACACATATTTGTCCAGGTCATATGTCTCATTTAAAAAATGTAAAAAATAAAGAATCCATATAGATTACTACAGGACTCTCCAAAATTTGTTCTCATTTATTAGATCCTAAAACTAAATAAATAGGATATAGGCTAGTGTTTTTCTAAATTGAAATGGATTAATAGAATATATGACATGAAATCACTTCATCATATTTATTATTCTTATGAGACACCGGTAATTGAGTCTGTGACTAAGAGCATGAAGGCTCTCTAAAGGATATTGCTCAAGTGTACGATATAATTTTCTTTAATTTTGATCTGAAAGATTGTCAATAGAAAGAAATTTTGTCAACCAAAATGATTGGATTTCTACTGGATCTAGGAAATATATAGCACCAGTGATATTAAAGTACTTAATTATATTATTATTTATACCCCTCTTAGTATTTGCAAAAATAGTTGAACTTGGTACCACTCGTTGAGAAAGACAATACCAGAAATTAATTACAAATGTTAGAGGACTATAAATTTAGCTTTGGATGTGTGTTGTAAGAAATCTTTTGGTATAAACAAGAATGAAGTAAACTTCAGAAATGCATGGATCTGAAGTTCATTAGGTATCTATCTGGCTTCGAGAATGATATTGGAGATTCATCTGTATATAAGTGGTAATTGAATCTTTAGGTGTAGAGGAGTTCTCTTGGGAGGGAAAATAACTTGAGAAGTGTAAGTATTATAGTTCCTAGACCATAGGGGAAGAGAAAATGTATGGAGAAAAGAGGTAGAAAAAAATAGATTATGTTTGAAATACAAAAGTCAAGAGAAGAAAAAGTTTAAAGAAGGAGGGTTATCAGTAGTTGTCTGTGTTAAAGATTTTTGAGAAGTCTAGTAAAAATAACTGATATTTGTTGTTGGTGGTAGTGATATAAGATATGGTTTTGATGGAGTGTTCTTAGATAGAGTCATTTCAGCACAGTGAAGTCAAAGCCTGAAGGGAATAGAATGAATGAGAAGTGAAAAAATAAGCACAGTGTAGTAAAAGAACCCTTTCAAGAAGATTAATAAGAAATTGATGCAAAATATAATGTGGTAATATATGGGGCAATAATTTGAAATGAGAAATAGACCCCCAGAAATTTCTTTGTTTTTATTAGATGAAACTCTCATTTAAATATGATGGTAATTTTTTAGTAGAATTGAAAAAGTTAGATTGACATAAAAGAGAGACATTGTATTTACAATGTAAATTTCTTAGAATTTTGTGGACATCAATGTATAGATAAAATAATTTGTTTTGAAAGCATAGAAGATACAGATTCTCTGTAGTAACAAAGATGAGGATAGTTTTATAAAATTTTGATGTTAAATATAGTATTTGGGATGTAAAACCATTAAAATATTAAATTACTTGCTTTTTCTGAAATGTGTGTTGAGAATGAGTATGTGTTTGATGGTGGTGGTAAAAAGGAGGAATTCTGATAGTATTTGAGGAAAGTAGAGAAAAATTAATATTATTATTGTGAGGGGTGGGAGAATATAGATCAAAGATACATGGTGGGATTGCTGGGTAGTTCTGTGGATGATCTGTTTGTGATTGGTCATTAATCAGTTCAATCCCGATGCACTATATGAAATGACACCATGGAGTCAGAAGCACAGTGAATGAATGAAGCAGTGTAAAGGGTATAGAGAGTATGAGTTTAAGGACAAAGATGAGTTATTTTTCCTAGGATCACAATTGTTTAGACCTGAGAACTTTTTTCCTAACATGAAAGTTTGATATTATATAATAATACATGTCTCTGTCCAAATTATGTTTTAATTAACATGAGCATGTAACAGCATTTATTGTTGAGTAAAGTAATACTACTATAATTATGTATCCTTCAATTAATTTTTTTCCTTAGTTTTTTTCTAGAGTTGATATTTGCTTCATATTTTCATTTGTTTTTGTGTATTAAGACTTGTGGCTAATATTTCCATCCCTTTAGTATATCTGTATAGCTCTACTTGATCTTGTCTTCTAAAAGGCTATAATTTTTATCTTTTTGTATGACACAGCCTTCAGGGAGCCTTTTCTTACCTTCATCTAATCAGGACTCCTTACTTTCCATAAGTTTTGATACTCCTACATTCTACATTTTCTCCCTCTTTCGTTGGATCTCTACTTCCTGGGTTCTATGTCTTCTTTTTTGCTTGCTCACCTATTTTGCTGGGATTTGTTTTCAAGTAACTTCATCAGAAAGGGCACATACAAGAATAATATGTTAGATCTACCACTTTGAAGTCATCAACTGGGTTTCCAATTGACTCAGGAGCATTGTTGAAGGTGTTCTTCACCAAAGAAGGACCTTTCTTTGATGTGTGTGTGTGTGTGTGTGAATGATATTGTCTTTGTCCATTTGTATGCTGAGGCTGGGTAACTTACGAAGAAAAGAGGTTTAGTTGGTTCACAATTTCACAGGCTGCATAAGAAGCACGGAGCCAGCATCTGCTTCGGGTAAGGGGCTCAGGCTGTTTCTACTCATGGCAGAAGTCAAAGGGGAGATGGAATGTGCAGAGATTACAAGGTTAGAAGAAGAAAGTGAAAGAGGGAAGAAAGGTGCTAGGCTCTTTTTAACAACCTGCTGTCATGGGAATTCATAGAGCAAGAGTTCACTCATTACTATGAGTATGGCAATGAGCTGTTCATGTGGGATCCACTGCTATGACTCAAACCTCCCATGTGACCCCATCTCCGCCACTGGGGATCAAATTTCAACATGAGGTTTGGAGGGGTCAAATATTCAAACCATAAAAAATACTTAAGTTTTGACCTGTTTTAAATGAAGATTTTGCTTTCTGTTCTCTATTGTCATTCAAATATATAAATAGAATGTTCTTACTGATGTGGATAGGAATTAGAAATGTAAATAAATAGCTTAAGTAAATGCCACTAAAACAATTTTTATAAGCATATGCCATGAGACTGTAGTGTATAGTCTCATATTGTTAATCATTGTTATTCGCAGATGTTTAAGCTTTAAGATTTTCTCAATTTATTTCTAATTTTTACATTAAAAAGAACAATTTGTTTTAAATGTTTATTAAACATTTAATAAATGTTTAATAAAACAATAAAATGTTAATAAAACAATAAAAATATAAATTAATGGATAAAAGAAAAAATAAGGTCTGTGTTCTTGAGAGACTAATACATTTATAAAATTAGAGTGGGAAAGTAAAACATTAAAATGAAGAATAAAGACATATTACTATATGAGGATAACTGATTTTTATTTTGAAACAAATGTACTGGTTCTTAAAATAAAATGCAAATTAAAATGTACTTTTGATATGGAGAATTTTTTTCAATATTAAATCTACATTGAGAATAGTCACTTTGTTTACTTTAATGGAACAATGTTAGATTTCTCAAATAATCATCCCGAAGAAACTGAAAATAATGAATTTATTTGGCTATTAATTTCCCTAAAGTTAAATTCTTGGTTTTTCCTTTATTATTAAAATGGTTAATCTATTGTGTATTTATATTTAGAGGAACAATTTCAAAATGAAGTTTATGTTTTTCTGCCCCAGGCTCATGAAAGGCAGTGAAAGGTCTGGCTATTTTATGGAGAAAATATTTAAGAGTTAGGAAGCTGTAGACCTGTTGAAATATTTCATGTAAATATTTTTTTATTTTTTTTTCTTTTTTTTCATTTCAGAGTATTACAGGGTACAAATGTTGCAGTTACATGAATTGATTTTGTGCCATGTAAGTTAAAGTTATAAGTGTGTCCATCACCAAAATAGCATGCATTATACCCACTAGAGGTAAACCCCTCTTCCCTCCTCCCACCTGCTTGGTTTTCGCTGAGTTTTACTACCATATGTGCACCTGAGTGTTGCTCAATCAGTTACAGTTTAATGGTGGGTACATGTGGTGTTTGCTTTTCCATTCTTGTGATACTTCGCTTAGAAGAATGGTCTCTAGTTGCATCCATTTTTTACAGCTGAGTAGTACTCCATGGTATATATATACCACATTTTATTAATCCACTCACGTATTGATGGGCATTTAGTTTGTTTTCACATCTTTGTGATTGTGAATTATGCTGGTATAAACATTCGAGTGCAAATGTCTTTTTTATAAAATGTCTTTTTTTTCTTTTGGATAAATACCTAGTAGTGGGATTTAAATATTTTGAAGACTTTCAGTAAATAACTCTCTAATACTACATGAAGTTCTCTTTAGAATTTATCAGTTGTTTGAAATGAAGAAGTAGGAAAAACTCAACACAAAGGAAATAACTGTAATGAAAAAAAAGAAACCTTCCTCCCTAAGGCTTAGAGATATTTATACCATTCCTTAGGCTTTCTTAGAGCACATTTCCTCCAAAACAAAAGGAATAGGTAGATCTTTCTTACAATGCTACACAGAAGATTAAAAAAAAAGGAAACAGTTTATAAAATCTGAACCCTCAAATGAATTTAAAACATTCAGTTCTCCACATTAACACAGAAAGACCTCCAAGGTCTTAATTTGGTTCACTTGTTTCTTATATTGTGCTTTATTCTGCATTTATATCCTATGACTCAGTCATATGAAACCACATTATGTTTTCACTGTAGTCTCTATTATTTCTCTCTACTATCTCTGTAAAAATGAAGAGCTACCTTGTTTCTAATTTTTCTCTATAAATTCAAAAATTTTAATAAGATTTCATGGATACTAAGTAAGCCAGTGAATGGACATGAAATGCCCCATTAATTTTTTAAAACTGTATATAAGCTTTTGCATATCTGCATACATGTGTTCTTTTCAAGAAAGTTTCTTAAGCTTTTTTAAAATCATTAAAGAGGTCCTAATACAAAAAATCATAATCGCTGATAGTTTAGTTAGTTTCAATTTTTGTAGAATGTTTATTAAATACTTTTTGGATTAATAAAAACATTTAATTCTCACCATATCATTCCAAGATGTAGCATACCACATGACACATAAAAATGTTTAATATTTGTTGAATGTTTAAATAAGCAAAAAAGCCCATGACATAATTTTACATATTTGGAGGCTAAAGCCTAAAGTGATTGGTTAATTTAATTGCTCAAGTTCACTCTGCCAGAATGTGCAAGTTGAGAGATGTACTGGTCTGGTTTGTCTTATATCATCTGCAAATGGGAATATTTAAAGTTTCAAACTAGAAAAAGACATACTTGAATTTTCAAGATGCCTATCATGTTGCTTCTTCAAATAAATACTCTCTGGTCACTAACTTTCTCCCACCTGGGTTACCCGTTCCCTTTACCCTCTACAAACTTTCATCATAACACATAGCATAATGTATGCAGTGATGTGCTGCTGGTAAATCAGCTCTCCAATGGGGAGAAAACACTCTTTTGTAATGTTTGCCAATGCCCATGGTATAAATACTCCCAAGGCTGATTTGCAGCTATTATCATGATGTCTTGGGACACAGAGTTCAGAAGCATGAACATGATGAGTTCAATCTAGCTGGTAGTAGCTAGCTCCAGCACAAAAGTGTAGGTTTCTTAATTTCCTCCAATAGACTGATATAAGTTTATTCTCTGGGGTGTAGTACTTTATTCCCATCCAAAGTAGGTATGTGTTAATTGGATGAGAATATGAAGTAGGTAAATTTTGGTTCATATTTCTCAGATTTCAAACAAGAAGGAATAGGAAGACATGTGAGAACTCTTAGCCTTTAAAGTTCAGTTTTGTGTGGATGTGATAGGCTTAATTCAAAAGATTCCCCAAGATACCTGACTCACAGTTATTCATTCAAATACTACTCTAGGCTCTGCTGTGAAGAGACTTTGAAGATGAATTAATGTGCCTAATTAGATGGCATTAAAGTAGGGAAATTATGCTGGATTATCCAGGTAGTAGCTCAAAAAAAAAAAAAAAATCAAAGGAGCCTATAAAACAGAAAAGAAAAAGAGTCATTCAGAAACATAAAAGGAATAGGAAGGCATTGAGGAACAATTGATGGTCTTAGATATGAGTTACCCAGAGGATGCAAATGTCTTCTAGAAGATATGGATGATTGCCTTCTGAAGGTCAGCAGGGAAATGGGGACCTCAGTGCTACAACTGCGTGAAACTGAATTCAGCCAACTACCTGAATGAGACTGGGAGCAGATTCTCCCTAGGGTCCCCAGATAAGAGCCCAGCATGACTGCCACAGGATGGCTAACCCACAAAACTGTGGGCCAATAAATAGGGGTTGTTTTAAGCTGCTAAATTTGTGGTAAATCTCTTTCAGCAGTGATAGAAAAGCAATACAGTGGATGTGGAGAGACAAAGCTTAGTGTAATGCCTTTGCAAGTTGTTTAGAGAAATGATAAAGTGAAAAATATATACTTGGCTTTTGCTAAGAATGGCAATCCAAGCCCTCAGCAGCAGGAGGAGTGACTGCACATAAAACCGAACTTTCTCTTACCCTGTGAGGTAGCAATCGTGAATCATTTCTGGATAAGGGTGAAGATGAACGGTCTGGATCCTATAAAAGCGATGAAGTCTTTGCTTTTACCAAGTAGTATATTACACTTCCCCACCAACTCATTTTATTTGTTTAGAAAAATGATTAAACTCGGAGTTCAGTCTTCATTTGGAAATTAATGTTCTCTATCTACCTGGCTTATTTAAAGAATGACTGTTAATTTGTATCAGTCACTGTTCATAGAGTGAAACTAAATAAGTAAAGAAGAATGTAACACTATAGCAAATGTGCATAATATAGTGAAGGAAACTGAAGATAATCATCTTAAAATGTAGGATTGGGAAAGTGTGCTCATCTTTTAGTCTGATATTTTAAAATATTATGCTTAATTATATTTTAAAATACAATATGAGTTTTGTGTTTTGAGGCAGATAGAACGATAGGGATATAAAGACATACATATTTCAAATTTTTGAAAGATAATGAAAAGATTTTATATCCCTTAAGATATATCACCTACGGCATACCTATAATTATGTTGTGGTGAATAAAACTTTTATATTTCAATTAGGATTGTTAAAATGGAAATATAACCAGGAAGGATTTCACAATAAAGTATAAGCCATTTTTTTTCAAAAAGTAAATTCATGAAGGGGATTGGAGTTAGACCAGCATAAACCAGAATATCCGATATTTCCATTAAATAATATTCTAGCATCTTGGAATGTTTATCCATAAATATATATTGAATGGTGGATTAACAAGTTATTACTAGAATTTCTGCACATGCTGGCTACTGAAGAGATTAAAAAAGAAGCATTAGATTTAGTTCCTATTCTCAATAATGTTACAATTTAATTAGAGAGGGCTGACTAATGCACATGAGGTAATTAGAAAGTAATGAAAAATAATATGAATTTATGTGATAAATGTAGAACCAACTTTTAGTCCAAGAACACTACTTTATCTTAAACTACTACTATAACACTCTGCAGAAACCAAATCAAACTAAAAAGAGAAAAACAAACAAACAACAACAACAGCAAAAAAAAGCAGCAAGTGATCAAAAGGGAAGGGATATATGTAACAACTATAATGATAAATATAAATGAGTCCGTATGTTAGCTTCTTCATACTGTTTTTAAGAATTTGAGTCCTTTCCGTTAAAACTGATATCACAGTAATTATTATTTTTCTTCTTTGTACAATCTTGTCTTGATTGCTCATATGGATTTTTAGGCTTCTGTTTATATTACATTTTATTCTCTCTAAGGGAAAAAATAGGTTTCATTACTGACAAGAAATTGTGTAATTAGTAGGTTCTCACAATACTGTGCAACGTTGTTCCTGTATTTTTAACCAGTTAATCAGCTTCTACTCAAAGAGAGAAGCCTTCATTATTCACACACAATTAAATCAAGTAGAATTATAATATGACTCTGGAAAGGAATCCACACTGTCTTTCAGTTTCAAGGAAATGTAAAGTATGCTCTGTGCTCATTATAACGAATAGAAAATATAGGAAATAATTTTTCTTTAATTTTTGCTTCATAATACCATGAGAGACTGATAGGAAACATAACATTAATTTTGATGTATCAAGGATAAAAATTATAATGAGATTTAATATTCTCAATTTTTAAAAATCTAACAACTGCCATATTCACGTTCTAGTTTTTTTTCTATGTACCTTTTTTTCTTTTGATTTATGCAAGGAATAAATCTATCAAGGACAAGAGACAGTCATGTCCCTATTTTGGTCTGGCTACATCTTAACTATTGGCTGATTCCCAATTTACCATAAAATCTGTAGATTATAATTTGACTTCTCATTTAGTTTTCTCTCTAGGGAGAAAATATTTTGACCAAAGGAAGTGTATATTCCATCTCATTGCAGTTGTATTTCTTATCAAAACTCCTCTAATTAACTTTCTGGCACATAAGTCATTCTATCTTGAATTGGATTTACACAAGATACTATTACCAAGTTCATTCAGTCTTGGGAATTAGAATAGTCATTTTGGTGCTACAAATGTAAGAAATAAATATTTGAATATAAATAAACCCAAGGGTTCAATTTCACTCTTAAAAAATGGACAAATGACCCTCTTCTGATGGCATTCTTTTTCTTGAAGTCACATTTTAAACCAAAATAAAAACTTTTATTTTATTCCGTAAACCTGCACCTCCTTAGTCTCTGTTTCAGAAAAATTATCACCATTTTAATTAGATTCTTAAGTGGTAACAACGGGTAACTTGATTTCTATTATTTAAAATTATATCCAATTTATTGGTTAGTTAAGTCAATAATAAAACTATAATTTAGCATTATTTTATCCTGTTCTGTTTGTCTCCTCTGCCACTGTGTTAATTCAGGCCATAGGAGTCTCTCCATTGGAGACTATATCAACATCTTAAGTGGAGTTAAACTTCTATTTTTGTATATACCCATTTTCATTTTCTATGCAATTCTGAAATATTCTAATAATATAAAACTTAAAATGATGTACTCCTAATTAGATATATTCAATGGTATCACATTGAATTTGAATAAAACTCATGATGCTTAGCATACCTGTTTCAGTCTCTTAGGGTTCCTATAGCAAAATACCATGGACTGAGTGACTTATAAACAATGTAAATTTATTTCTCAAAATTCTGAAGGATGGAAAGTCCAAGATCAAGGTGCTGGAAGATTTGGTATTTGATGACGGCCTACTTTCTGGTTTACACTTGGTGTGTTTTTTTGCTGTGTCCTTACATGGAGATAGGGGTGAGGGATCTCTTTGGAGTCTCTTTTATAAGGTCACTAATCTCATTAATAAGGGTTCCATTCTCAAAATCTAATAACCTTCCAAAGGCCCTACCTTCTAATACCTTGGGTGTTAGAATTTAAACACTTGAATTTTGGGGGGATGCAAATATTCAGATCATAGCAATACTTATCTATCTTCTTCTTGTTTAATTTGCTTCAGTTTTACCAGACATTTCATTCTTCAAATGCCAAATATTTACATATCTCAAAGTTTTTGTAACATTTGATATGTCTAGAACATTCCCCTGTAATATTTAACTCTTCAGTTCAGATGAATAAAATATATTCTATGTTCTCAGACTGCTTACCATCTAGTAGACATTAGAAACACTCATTAATTGAATGATACAATGGCAAATATAAAATTAGAGGTGTGAAAAGTCGGCTGCTGAAATGCAGTGTTGTATATTTAAAACAGCTGGGGTGAAGATCTTAAGTAATGACAATTACACTAGTATAAATAATTGATGTATTTTAGGAATTAATACTATATCAAACTCTGTGTGAAAGATATACCACTTTCTTCAGCCTACACCCTTGAGCAGCCAGTGCCAGTCCAGACAGGAGTTGGTTGAAAGACCCAGGTGAGAATTTGTTAGGCAATATTAAAATTAGGAACAGGGATATCCTTGCTTATGAAAATGTTGAGAGGCAAAGATATAAGCTAAGCAGGACTCTGTAGAGAAAAGTTTGAAATACATATGATATTGAGATGAACCTGAGATGAGAACTGATGTTATTGTAAGAAAGTGAAATTCAGAGGTAGTTGACTACATTGAAAATGTTCAAGATCTTTGAAAATGATCTCAATAGCTTTCTTATATTTTCAAAGTGAAATAACAAGTGTTATGTTTCTGGCCAACTAGAAAGTTAGAAGGTAGAAGAAGGTAGGTATCGGTTACACCTAAGGATAAAGAAGAAAATGTGTCCACCATAGCAGGTAGTCACATTCTCATTTTAACAATGAAAACAAGCTTGTCAAAATCAGAATAAGATATGATAAAAATAAAGATAAGACACAGGTCAGGTCACAGTGGAGATAATCACAAAATGAATCTTAGATTGAAAAGAAATACTTCCAACTGAACAAAAAAAAAGAACGGAACAACTAAGTATGACAATATATACACATGTATATGAGAGAAGTTACTGACCATAATGTTTACCTATAACTTAAACCATAGGGGTAGACAAGATTCCACACAATGTTAAAGTCAAGATGAGAGAACAGGTAGAACATGTGATTACACCCAATTTACATACTAATTAGAGAAAGATGAGCTACCTGACAAAAAATAAAAAAGACCAACATGATGTCACCAGAGGGTGGCAAGAGATAGAGTGATGTATTGGGAGTAAAGGCAGGGGTCATTCCAAAAATGGAGATATTGACTAATTACTAAGGCAAAACATCAAAGACATTTTTAATGAAAATTCTAAAGTAATCATTGATTTGGGATATGGAGAGTCCTTGGTGACATGATCAAAAAGCATTTCAAATAAATGCAAGAAAAATTTACTAACATTGATGGCAATATGTACTTACCTGATAATTCATGGTTAGCAGTAAGATTGTCGAAGTTGGCATCAGAGCATTACTTTTAATATGAGTTAACAATTGCACATTTCAATAAAAAATGAGCTTTTTCATTGATTCTCAATTTACTTTCTTATTACCTCTGGCATTTATATTTTATATAATAAACTCCCAAGATTTACCTTCTTCGGTTCTTTATTTGTTTTGTCTCTGCATTTTACCATTCTCCAATTCCATTTTCTTTGCTTCTGTCTCTATCTGTATAACAAACAAAAACTTTATGCAAAAAATCCATCTTTAATTGAAGTAATTATTTCATTATCTTGTCTAAAAGTAATGTTCATGTCTTTAATGAAAGTGTCCATTTTTTTAAAAAAAAGGGTGATGTATTTTAAAACTAAATAATTTAAATGCAGTTGCTGAGACAAAAATAAGAAGAAACAAAAGAGAAGGTTTAATACAGAAGTGCCTAAAGCCTTAAAGAACATTTTATTAAATATTATTTTTATGACAGAAATTCTGATTACAGGGGTTATAATTAAAATGAAATGCCTGAGCTCAGTGGTGATGGGATGAGAAATTATGGCTGAGGCCTGGTGGTGCCAGATAAAAAAAGCCCATGGGATTCACAATGTTCAGAGCAAAGGTGCTGGAGACAATGAGCTCATCGGAAGTACTGATGTGTCCATTTTCGTAGAAACTCTCAGGACTTAAAAGTTTTACCCTATTTTAGCCATTTATTCTTCTTCTAAGTAAGAACTCTCACTTAGCTACTGGATTTTGAAAAAGACTGGTTGTTATCCACTGGAAACTAGGAAACCACAAATAACCCACCAATGACCACGTGCTATCTAATCTACTTAGTCATGAATTTGGGCATTCCCAGCAGCTTTCTCTCATAAGATGTGTTGTATACAAAATAGAGTACAACTCTACCTAGTGTCTTAAGTAATTTTTATGGTTTGTTTGAGGACATTATGTGTATTATCCCAATTAATCCTCAATATACTTTATTAGATAGACGTTAACATTTTTCTTTCTTTCATTTTTTTTTTTTTTTGGAGACAGGGTTTCACTTTGTTGCCTGAGCTAGAGTGCAGTGGCATCATCATAGCTTATGGCTTATGGAAATGTCAAATTTCTGGGCTCAAGTGATCCTCCTGCCTCAGCCTCCTGAGTAGCTGGGACTATAGGCGGGTGCCACCATACTTGGATAATTTTTCTATTTTTTGTAGAGAAAGGGTCTCGCTATGTTGCCAAGGCTGGTCTTGAACTCCTGACTTTAAGTGGTCCTCCTGCCTCAGACTCCCAAAATGCTAGGGTTACAGGCATGAGCCATTGCACCCAGCCATCATTTCTCTGTTTCACAGATTGAGGCACAGACAGGTTAAATATCTCAATCAAAGATATTAACATTATCCTTTTAGGAATGGATTCTGGATTTGTATCCAATCTATATTTCTAACCATGTGCTAATTTCTGAAGGATTGTAAAGCAAAGAACTGAAAATTTATAAAAAGAACAACTTAATTTATATTAATTTTGCTTAAATACAATCATAAAGCTTTTTATTTGATACAGATTTTATAAGATTAGAAGCTTTTATAAGAGTAATCAGAATCTTGGATTCATTTCTAAAATGCATCACTTTTCTGTGTGTGTATATTAAATAGGTGGTATGATTTAAGTAATAATGTATAGTCTCTATTCAATATTTAAGATTTATGGCAGATTACAAAAATGTTCAAAATGTAGAAGTAAAAATGAATTTAAATGAGTAAAAGCAAAGATAAATTGAAGTGAACAAACAGAAATACATAAAGAAAATATAGGTTTATTAACAAATAATATCACTTGTAGCTTTGAAGTGAATTCCAGCTGCAGATAAACTATCAAATTATAACACTGTCTCAGTTTGGTTTTTATGCTTTCACAGAATACCACAGACTAGATATTTATATAGAAAATAAATTTATTTTTTTGCAGTTCTAGAGGCTGGGAAATCCAAGGGCATGATGTAGGCATCTCAGCATCTGCTTGGTTTCTGGGAAGGGCCTTCTTGCTGCTTCATAATATGGTGGAGGTCATCAAATGGTGTGAGAAAGAGAGGACAGAAATCATGCCAACCGACTTTGATAACAACCCACTCTCTGGAGAATTAGCCCAGTCTGGCAAGAACTGTATTAAATCCTTCATGAGGGCAGAGCATCCGTGACCTAAACACCTCTCATAGGCCCTACCTCCCAACACTACCACATTGAGGAATCAAGGGTCCAACACACAAACTTTTGAGGGACACACTCAAACCATGGCAAAGACATAGAGAATTACTTTCTTTAGTATCTCAAATCATATGCAATATGGAAATGAATATAAATAAAACAAATGTAATGCTAATTCCCAAATATATTATGGAGTTAACAAATATATTAAAAATGCACTTTTTGTGTCATGAAAATCTAGACAGCTAGAGACCATATGGTTACAATTATTTTCTCTTTTTTTCCTTTTAAAAATAATTCATTGCTTTGAGTTAATTTTATGATCTGGAACCAGAGTTCTGTTTCTAGCTTTTGTTACGTTGGTGTGGAATAATGGCACCATTAAATATGGGACTCACATTCTCAATTGAAATCTGTTAAATTGAAAATAAGAGACTAGAAAGCTAAACAAAGTGTGTAGAATCCGGAACAAATCCTATTGAGTTAGGAAATGACTTTATACATAGCTAAAATGGAAATAATTCTAGGAGGGGAAAAATTATGATAAATTATGTTTCTCATTAACATCGGGTATGCCAGTTTCACAACCTAATAAATGTCAGGTCATTATAAACTTTTATAGCACTCTGCCCACACTTTTATTTAAAAATTTATATCAGCAATTTAGATGGTCTTAATTTTTTCAAAAAATAATCAGGATTATAAAAAAGAAAACACTGTCTTTGGCTATGGCACATTATCCATAAATTGCAATGTTCAATAACTACAAAGCTTTCTCTAAATCTGCTTCTTTGTGAATACTATTTATTAGTATATAAGGGAAACAACTATTTTAAGTAGTGGTGATAATATTGCTGTTTTTCGTATTTAAATATTAAAGAAAGCATCGAATTCCTTGCTCATCGCCAATTCATTTGAAGACACAAGAATGACACCTGTCCATTCAAAATGTGTAGTAAAGACTATGATTATTCTGCTTATTTGCATAAGATACAAGTGAATGGCCTCAATGCCAGATTGCGTCATTCTGAAGACTCGATACTTACTTTGTGTTTATATTTTGTATATTAATATATACAATATGTGATTAATGTTAGGCTTTGTGATCTCACAATTAGGGGGAGAGAAGATGATTTTTAATAACTTCTTTTTGGAAGAAAGTTTCAGTGGGAAATAGAACAATACAGGCTTCATATTTCAATGTTTTCTAGTTCATCCAACAACTCCAATCTAGTTCTATTTTCATGGTTTCATATTTCCTCCAAACTTTGACAAATTTATATAATAATTGTTAATTCAAATAGTGTTTTAAATGAGTGATACATGAAGTCACCTTCTGAACTGAGTACATTTTTGGAAGTCAAAGTATAGCAACCTTAGGCAGAATTTCACTTAGGTAATGCCTCTGAGCTTTATTCTAGGCTTAAGATGAGAATGGAAAGATATAAATGTGCCCTTCTGTCACTCTCAGTTGTGTCAAATTGTCAGAAGCAGCTGTGTGATCTTTAATGTTTTCATCACATCCAAACAGGTTTACAATAGAGCTAGCCAGCTTTCAGGAGACAAATGCTCCATGGTATAAAGTATAAGGTAACATAAATTGATAACTTATTAGCTGCTTCCTCTCAGAATGCCATGGGTCGCTTTTTTCCAACCATGGAAATTAAGGAAAATGAAGATCTCATTTTTGGAATTCCTTGTTCTTAGAACAATATCCAAATGGTATATATTTCCCCAAGGTTGTGGGTACCCACTTATGTTTCATTTAAGGTTTGTTTGATTAAAAACAATGTTAATTTATTCAGTCTTCTTTTCATTGAAAAGGAAGATTTGCTGAAAGAAAGAGTCTTCTTTTTCATAATCGAAGTTAATCAAATGGGAAAATAAATATTAGCCATTATTCCATGTGTCCTATAGGGATTCTATTTCGGGGTAAGTCAAGTGTAGGTGAATACTAAATATAGATGGGAGAATATGGATGGAAGATTTATAACTGGAAGACCATGTCAGGATCACTGGTTGGATTTAATCAATCATCACTTCTAGCTTCTAGCTTACAGGACATACAGGGGATAGAGAAATATGTTAAATAACATCGGTAGGAATCACCCAGATAAATCTAGGAGATAAGGCATATTCCATAAAATCTGAAAAAGTTTATTTTCACAAAATAATGGCATGAAAACAAATAAGAAAACTAAACAAGAAATACATAACAATCATAATTACTGCTTGAGGGGTACTAAGATTTTAGACTCTGTTTTGATTCTTAATTCAAATAATACACATATAAAATCAATTCTTGAAAAATCAGGTAGACTTGAATATAGAATAAATAGTAGATTATATTAAGACACTAATTGTCAATTTTTTAGGTAAGATAATTGCATTATATTTAGGTAAAAACTGTCCTTGGTTTTTAGAAATATCTAAGGAAACATCTGTGTATAGAATAAAATATTTAAAATAATTGATCTCATGGAGACAGAGTAGAAGGACAGTTACCAGAGGTTGGGAAAAGTAGAGGGGAGAGGAGAAAAAAAGTGGGGATGGTGAATGGGTGCAAAAATTTAGTTAGAGAGTTAGATAGAATGAACAATATTTGAAAGCACAACAAAGTGATTATAATTGACAATAAGTTAGGGTATACTTTAAAACAGCTAAAAGAGAGGAATTGGAATATTCCTAACACAAAGAAATGTTAAATGCCTAAGGTAATGGATACCTCAATTACCCTGATTTAATTAATTGACCTTATATGCCTGTATCAAAGCATGACAGGTTCCCTACAAAGATATACAATTATTATGTACTCATAATAATTAAAAATATTTTTTAAAAAGGGAATTTTACAGTGAAAAAACATTTTAATATATCATATCAGTAATTAAGCTGTGAAAGTGAATTCCTTTCTATAAACATCTTTCTGTTTTATTCATTACTTTCTAACATTCTCAATGAAGGTAAATGGCTTACATTTGGAGGCATCATCTTTTCTTGGTTGTTGTCCAATTTCAGTTTTAATAGTATTTATTCCTGAGACTATTATGAACAATGCACATCTGTGATTCATAATTATATTTAAGATATTTGGAACTAAAAGTATAAGTACATTACACCTCTGTAGAAACGTCATTTCTACATGGTTCTCAAAATAGAAGAAGCCACAAATCACTACAAAAAATTGTGCCCCGAATTCTGTAAAGTTATACTTGTAGTAAAAAACTAGATTTTATTGGTGATGCAACAAAACTAACCCATTAAATAAGAAAGAAGTCTTATTGGCAGAATCCAGTCAGCCCTGTTGGGTGCTTAATAATCATCTTTATAAATTTTTCTCTATATGTGCATTATTCACAATAGTTAAAAAATTTTTGCTAAAATATGGATGGAATCAGCCTAGGTGTCCATCAGTGGGTGAATGAATTAAATAACGGTGGTCTGTATATAATACACAATGGAATACTATTCAGGCTTACCAAAGGACAAAGAACAAAAAGAAGGAAATTTTGCCACAATGCAGATGAATCTGGAAGACATTAAACAAAGTGAAATAAGCCAGACACAAAAAGACACATACCCACATGATTTCACTTACATGTGCAATAGAAAAAAGTCAAACTCAGAGAAGCAGAGAGTAGAAAGGTGGTTACTCAAGGTTTGGGGAGACAAACATATGTTTTATATCCCCACATCTCCTCTTTCCAACAGATCATCTCTACCTGTCCTGTTCCATTGGTAACTCACTGGAACAAAGAAGAAAATCATTTGTACAATGCTGTCCCAGCTAATAAGAGCTTTCAATATGTTTGGTGTAAATTTATTTCATTTTTGCTCTTAGAAAAGTGTACTTCATTTCATTTCTAAGATCCATATGTAGGAGACTCTAGAAGCAGAAAACGTTATCAGCATTAGCTCTAGGGCTATAAAATCTAAGGACCCAGCAGGTGCTATTGTCACAAACTCCACTCAAGTACTATCATGAGAGTTATTGACAGAAAGATAAATTTAGAAGCAGGCGAAGAGTGCAAGTGTTTTTAATCTCAGAAAGAATACCCCAAATTAACTATATGGTAAAAGCTGTACAAAGCAATAGACTCAACAGCATACCACACTTTAAAGGGGCAAGCTGCTTTTCCTTTGATTGCTACAGAGAAACACTCAGCTGTGGTTGAGATTTCCAGAACTAAAGTATCTAAGTGCTTGTGTTTTTAGAACAAAGAATCCTAATATTTGGGGCTATGGCAGCCAGATAAAGCTGTGGTCCCTTTCTCAGAAAAATGTTTTAAAATATATAATGTAAAATTCATAAGAATTCAAAGAAAACCAATAATAGTAAAATACAGTTATACAATATAGCTAAATAATAATAAAATAAGAAAAATTTTAAAAAATGTGTGTTGTAATAATACATAATAAAAAAACCTATTGTTGGGTCTAATAACTACAAAATGTTAAAGTAATTATGTGTTTGGATGATATTTCTAGATACATAAAGCATATATAATTTGAATAAAATATATCACTCTATTAATGATCTAGTAGTCATAGATACTGTTAATATTTCTGGGGTTTGTTGACCATATTTATAACTTAAGAAAAGCTGCAGTTTATCTGAAGTTTAACAAAAATTAAACTATTTTTTACTCCCTATACAAATACATTAAAAATAAAAAGTAGTTCTAAAACTCATTTTGATAATCTTTCTTGGCTCACCTGTTGCTAATAAAAATTTTCTGTGGTCTTCAGTATATCACTTTTATAAAATAAAGTATGTTCTAAATGTCTACCATACATCCAGGAATTAATATTTTTTTGCTTTTTCATTTAACTTCCTTATCAGAGTGTATTAGTTTTCTACTGTTGTGTAGTAAATCACCCCAAATTTGGCAATGTAAAAAAAAAAAACAATGCTGATTTACTGGTTCATAGTTCTTTAAGTCAGAGGTCCACCATGGGATGACTGGGTTCTCTACTCAGATATCACAAAGCTAGAATCAAGGTGTTTGCCAAACCAACCAAGTTCTCGTCAAAGACTCTAGGAAAAATTCCCCTCCAAGCTCATTCTTGCTTTTGGTAGAATTGAGTTTCTTGCAGCCATAGAATTTAAGTATGTGTTTCTTGACGATTAGTTAGAGGCCACTCTAAGCTTCCAGAAGCCATCTACTTTCCTTGACAAATGTCCCCCTCCCTCTTTAAGTCAGCAACAGCTCTTTGGTGGTTTCAAGCAAGAGGGTAACACAATCAGAACATTTCTCTGGAAAGAACATTGACTACTACGGGAAAGCACATTGAACTGAGGATGAGAGAACGCAGTTAGGACAGTTTTACGGATTTTGTCCAGATGATGTAGCTATTCCTGAGGTGTTCTTAGAAAGAGTAAGTAGAAGTTTGAAACAAACATTAAAGTAACAGTATTTGACCCAAAAATTTTTTATATGGGCTATTTTGGTTAATATGATAATAATCTCGATTGTTTCTTTCTATTAGCATAGAAAGCGAGAATTGTATAGTAAATCTTGCTTATATATAAAGGCTACTTTATTTCCACTAATTAGAAGTCAATTTGCCAGTTATCACATCTAAAAATAATAAATACTTCTAAAATTGCTTAATTTTTTCAGTGTTGGATACATATCTCTGACAATAATTTCTTTTTGTTTATCAGTTCTTTTTTCAATTTATTTATTAATCTGATATTTGCATTTTATGATCACATTGAATGCCCAACATAATAAATTAAGAAAAAAAGACTTATGTTAGAAATAATGTAGTTTGTGAAACTTCAGATTTTTGCTAATGACAAAGAGAAGAGACCCGAACAGCTTCTGGAAATCAACAGAAATCATCAATCACTAGCAATTAATAAAAATATCACCATATTTTTAACCAGCAACACTGAATATGAGAAGGAAATGAATTAAATTTTTCAAAGTATATGATAAGATTATAATTTTATATATAGAATCATCAACTCAGCCATGAGTTGGTCAACTATGAAAGTAGCATAAAAATATTTTCAGACATACAAAATGTAAAAAAATAAACTAGCAAAAAAATATTTTATTTTTAATGAAATTACCATCCATTTGGAGACTACAATAGTTCTAGACTAGACTGCTACTAATAATACAGCTAATAACTGCAAAATAAATATTTTAGAAAGAAAAAATTTCAAAAAACAAAAAACATTAAGAAGTTTACAATTGTTTCTTTTTTAATTTCAGCATATCATGGGGGTACAGATGTTGAAGGTACGTATGTTGCCCTTACCCCCCTGCCTCCCAAGTCAGAGCTTCAAGCATGTCCATCCCCCAGATGGTGTGCATCACACTCATTATGTATGCATATACACATCCCCTCCTCCCCCCTCCTACCTGCCCAACATCCAATAAATGTTATTCTTATATGTTCACTTAGGTGTTGATCAGTGAAACCAATTTTCTAGTGAGTACATGTGTTGTCTGTTTTTCCATTCTTGGGATACTTCACTTAGTAGAATGGGTTCCAGATCTATCCAGGATAATACAAGAGGTGCTATATCACCACTGTTTTTTGTGGCTGAGTAGAGCTCCATGGTATACATATATCACATTTTATTAATCCATTCATGTATTGATGGGCACTTGGGTTGTTTCCACATCTTTGCAATTGTGAATTGTGCTGATATAAACATTTGAGTGCAGGTGTCTTTTTTATAGAGTGTCTTTTGTTCTTTTGGGTAGATGCCCAGTAATGGGATTGCTGGATCAAATGGTAGTTCTGCTTGTATCTCTTTAAGGTATCTCCAGTTGCTTTCCACAGAGATTGCACTAGTTTGCAGTCCCACCACACTGCTGGTGGGTAT
>CAUYSK010091406.1:0-10489 GCA_963575035.1 Avahi laniger
AGTAGCTGGGACTACAGGCATGCGCCACCATGCCCGGCTAATTTTTTCTATATATTTTTAGCTGTCCAATTAATTTCTTTCTATTTTTGGTAGAGACGGGATCTCACTCTTGCTCAGGCTGGTCTCGAACTCCTGAGCTCACACAATCCTCCCGCCTTGGCCTCCCAGAGTGCTAGGATTACAGGCGTGAGCCACCGCGCCCGGCCAACATTAAACTTTTAAATATGAATGTTAAACTTTCTAAGGTATGACTAAATCATACAAATAGAATTAAGACTTTCAAGTTAGTAGAGAAAAATTCAATGAGAAAGAAAATATCTCAATCTGAAAAACTTACAAAAATGAGGCATAAAAATCTACAAAGGGGAGGGCAAAGATAAAGTGCAAAAGAAGGTGTATGGAAGAAATACATCAATAATTACAAACATTGTAAACTGAGTAAACTCTTCAGGTAAAAGACAAGGATATTCAGAATGAATTATTTTAAAAAATACAAAATTCTGCCTTGTTACTTTCGTCTTAAACCTTTATACATCTAAAACCTTATAGCACATTATGGAAAGTGATAGCAGTAAAATTCTAATCCAACAAACATCAGGATTACATTAATGTCAGAGAAAATTTATGATAAGACAAAAAAGCATTACTAGAGATAAAATGATCACTGCATATTGATTTTAGGTTCAGTTTATCAGGAAGATAAAACAGCTCTAACTTTGTATGTACCTAATAATATAGATTATATGTGTGTGTGTGTGTGTGTATAAATGACAAAAAAAAATGAAATTAATAATCTACCATCATAGCAATAGACTTTAACACACTTCTGTAAGTAATTGATAAATCAAACAGTGAAAAAAGAAACAATAGGGATATGGATTTAACCACACAATTAATAGGCCTTCAGCCAACTGCTTCACGTTATACCACATTCCTAAGCATAAATAGAACATTTACAAAAATTGGTCATGTACCACACCATAAATAAGTCTCAGTAAATTCTACAGTACCAATACAGAGACACATTCTCCAACCACAATGAGATTTAGATTTAATAATCAAAGGATTATTAAATAAGCTAATACTAAATAAGACAATACTCCTACCCCCAAGGAGTTTATACTCTAGATTCAGAGACATAGAAAGAAGCAACTAATTAAAATAAAAGGCAGGATGAAATAACTACAAATAGAAATGGAAAATGCATTGTGAGGGAATATAAATAAGGATCAATTGATTCCGACTCATGGAATCTGGGGCAACCTAAAGGGTGTGATAACATCCCGTGTTAAAGGGTGAGGATGAGGGAGCACAGAAGTAACAGCTTTCAGGCAAAGGCACAGGATTAAACTTGAATGCCCAGCAGTTTGGGGATAGTCATCAGGTCAATTTTTCTCAAGTAGAAATTATCAGTCTTTCTTGTGCTGTGAATCTCTTTGGCAGTCTGTGATACCTGTGGACCACCTCTCCAAATTTGTTTATAATACGTAAAATAAAATATATAGAATTACAAAGGAACCCAAATACAGTGATATAGTTGTAAAAATATTCAAGAACATAATTTTTGTTGTGTTATAGTAATAACAAACGTGTGGGTCTAATAACAAACATAATTTCAAAGTTATGGGCTATAAACAAAATATTTCAAAAGATCTGCAATAACTGTAATTTAATACGAAAACATCTGCAATTTCTGTTGGTGACAAAGGCACCATACTGCTAATACTACCGAGCTTGGTATCCTTCATTCGTAGTCAGAGAAAATGCTAAACTTCAGTTAAAACTTAGTGAAAATAAAAATGTACTTTTCTCCCAGAATTTGGTCTATAAAAGATATTATGGGAAACAAAATATAAGCCTGACCATAAAGTTCTTTAGGTGTTAGACTAAAGGAATTCAAACTTTTTTTCCTGTGAGCAACAGGAGTCATGCAGATTTTGACTCAATATTTAAAGTTTTGTGTCATTTTGTTGTTTTTTTCCTCCAGCATTAACAAACGATGAAATGAGATTGTTCCTTTCTCCCCTACCCTAAATATTTTGGAAAATATCCCATAAAAATACCTACCACTTAGAGTACAATAAATGCCCAAGATGATTTCAGCGCAGAGTTGCAAACATGGAAATTGAACCACAGAGAAATGCTGCCCATCTACAGGCGCAGTTCGGTGTATGGTGGTCTTTGCACACGTCCTAAAAGTTAAGATGTCTTTCCAACCTTCTCCTGCATGTGATGGAGGCTGAACAGTCTCCACTTTTCTGACTATCACATTCAAGTCTTCTTCCACCACCTCATGTTTGCATAGCAAGTCTGTTTCAGTTGCCCGAAGCACATATGCCTCATTTTCGTAATCTACTTTAGTCTATTTCTGTGCACTGAAAGACAGCCCAATTCAGTATTGCACACTTCAATATTAATTTGTCTTTTCAGCTATTTCAACAGAGGATGTGTATGCTCTGTTACAACTTGGCTCACATCCATCCGTCATTTTATTGACCTACTGAAAACAATGTCCAATGCATTCCAGCTCACAGATTGAGTTTGCTGTAGCCACACATGAAACTGGGACACCGTCGAGTGTGTTTTTCTAAAAAAAAGAACATTCACAATGACAGAGATTCTTCACCCAAGAATGAATATGCAGTCAGTCCTCCATATCCACGGATTTCACATCTGTGGATTCAACCAACACGGATCAAAAATGTTTGAAAAAATATGGATGGTTGAGTCTGCACTGAACATACAATGGACATTTTTTCTTATCATTATTCCCTAAGTAATACAATATAACAGGTCTTTACATAGCATTTATATTGTATTAGGTACTATAAATAATCCAGAGATGATTGAAAGTATACAGGAGAATGTGCCATAGGTTATATGCAAATACCATGCCATTTTATGTAAGGGACTTCAGCATTTGTGGATTTTGGTATCTAGGGTGGGGGTTCTGGAACAAATCTTCCACGGGTACCAAGGGATTACTGTACATCATAAACACTGGTATATAGAACAATGAATTTGGAGCTTTCAAAAATTCAAAGATTAAACAGATTACTCAAAATTACAATAGTAAGTGAATGATGTATGCCTTTACTGTTGACCCAGGAATATTCTATGCATTTTCTTTAAATACTGTTTTATAAAGGACATTTCCTCCAACAGTTTTGGGAGAAACACTGAGCAACACATGTAGATAATTCTGAAATAGAGTATCGGTTTGCTACAGATAAAAAACAGGCTATTTTGAGGAAAGAGAAAATTATTTACCAATATAAAATTTTCCTTGAGTTAAATACATTTATGAGGCCGGGAGATGAGGGCTAAAGTTTCTTTGTTTTCTATTTTTAAATTTCCTTAAGGGTATAGGATCCTTAATGAAATTGTAAACAGAAATCAAATCAAACAGAAGAATCTACTTTAATTTTTATCCTCCTTATCTGTGGTACAGTGCATTGCATTATAAGAAAGAGTTTGCTGTGAGTTATTTGCTATATACATGGCCCCAAATAAATTGGAAACTGGCAAACAGTTATTCCTTAAATTTGAAATGGACAGTACTCATGGCGTTTTTTTTTTCAATCACTAACCAAGAGGAGTAAGTAGAGTGCTTTATTTATCAGGTGAAAAGGGACTCACGCCACTGACAGGACAAACAGAAAAGCCTCCTCGGAATTAGGCTCTGCTCTTCACACTGTTTACAAATGCCTCTTTCTCTAGGCAAGAAGCAGATTGTTCAGTCTGACTCAGAGGGTTGCTCTGCCTACAAAAGCTACATGACACATTCTCTATTACCCTGAGTTGTTATTTTATTTAAAATGACATCTTTGCTAGATTCAAAGAGAAAAAATAATTCTTAAAGTAGATCCCTTCCAAGGATTTCTAGGAATAAAACATTCTCTCCCTCTTTCCTCAAATATTAATATGCATTTTGTAAGATGGTTATTTTGAAAATCCATACTTCACAGACTGCTATATAGATTTTCAATTGCATTTCAATTTCAAATCAATTCCTACATTTGCCAGAAACACTGATCCTAAAAATGGACTCTCTTCTTTTTTGTTAATTCAAAGGTGTATATATGTTAATACAAAACTTATCATCACAGAATATTTAAAACATTAATTTTAAAAAATTGAAACAAATCAGATAATTATGAAGAATATGAGTATAATTTAAGAGAAATACAAAGCAAACTTTTGGCAATAATTATCTTTAGACATTATTAGATTTTAAACTTCAATTATTGGCTATAATACATATCTACAAAATTAAGATTTCTTTTTATACACAAATTAACCAGCAAAGTTTTTCTGTCGTGTAGATTGCTAATCCAGGTTCAAGTCCCAGCTCTTCCACTTTCTAGCTGCCTGATCTTGTAAATCACAATCACTCAGAAACAGTAAAATGAGGATAAAATTATCTCCCTCTAAGGTTTTGAGGATTAAATCAGATAATGAATGAGGACATGCTTTGTAAGCTGTAAAGTGTTATTGAAAGATTAAGTATCACCAGTGCTTTTTAAAGGACAAACTGAGATATCATTACTCATATGTGATATATTGCAAAATGTCTCTCTCAACCCTTTTGTCTTCCTGAACCTCTCTCTCTCTCTGAATTGGCATGGAAACTCATTGCTTCTGCCAAATGAGTCTGGATGTGAGCAGTCATTTATTTGAGGACATGTGTCAACGTTACTTTCAAAGAAAAAAAGTGTCAGAACATACCATTGCAAAAATCACTGGACATTGTTATTACCTCAATAGTTGTAAACAAAGGTATTAAGGTGAGTGTATGAAATTATCTTTTTTCGTAAATCAGAAAAGGCAAAATAGCGGCAATTTCATATAATTCAACCTACTATCTATTGAAACAAGAACAAGAAGAGAGTTGTACTCTACAGGACATATTTAAATGAAACAAAGGATTATAAATTGTCTGGAACACACACACACATGCACAATGAAAAACAAAAAAAAATGATCTTTATGAACTGAAACATCCACCACTCATAACATTTTGCATCTTCCCCTCACTCAGCTGTAATGTCTTATAAGTCTGAACCAAAATTTAGGACCTTTTGACAATAAATCTACCTAACAAGTCACAATTACTGAAAGAGTCCTGTGTAATAATATTTCACTTATCTACTATAAAACTTTTTCATCGTAAATAGTTGTGAAAATAATAAATGCTCATTGTAAAAGATTTGAAAAATAAATAAAAATATAAAGAAGAAAAAAGAACTTAGCCTCTGTTACATCATCCAGTGATAGCTAAATGTAAACTTTCTGGTATATTTCATTTGAAACTTTTTCTCTACACTTATTTTTGGATACAGTTAAAATAAAATTGCAGATACAATTTTGTACTCTGCCTTTTTACATTTGGAAATTGTATCATAAGTAGTTTTCAATGTTAATTCGCTCTTGGTAAACATAATTTTTACAGAGAAGGTAATTTGTCATTACTATATGGGCCATATCTTACTGAATCATTCTACAATTGTTAGGCATATAAAGTTTTATATTGCAATGAACATCATTATATATATTGTTTTTCCCTGTTTCAGAAATTTCCTTACGATGAAGTCTCATAAATTAAATAAGTAAAAGAAAGTATCTGTTTAATGTTCTTGATACATACAAGCAAAGTGTAAACTCTCACCAAGAGGGTTTGAGAATACCTATTCAACATGAAATATCATCATCTCAAAGTGCTGTTAAATGTTTCAGTTCTCCCTTGCAAGTGTTCTCCAGCAACTGCAGCCTGTACAGTGTAGACTACAGACATGTAGTTTCATTATTTTAGTTCTCAGTAGTAAGTTTTTTTTCCCACTGAAGAAATCGATTTTACTGTAATGTTATTTGTGTTATTTTGACATATCAAATACACCTTGACTCTGTCACTGTGCCACCAATTAAATAATGACAAATATATTTTTATTTATCTATGTGGTTATTTCATTTATTCAACAAATAGTTACTAAGCACTTACACAGGTACTTGGTACTGGGTGCTTGGACTTGACATACAACAGTAAAAATTACGGACAATAAACAAGTAAATAAATGCAAAAAGTAATTTCAGATAGAAATAAGTACTAGGAAGGAAATATGTTTATTACAGAAAGGACTGGGATGGGGTACAACATTATGGAAGGATCAGGCATGGCTTCTCTGATAAGCTGACATTTGAGCAGGGATATACATAATGAAAAGACACTAGCCTTAAGAAGTTCAGTAAGAACCAAGTCCCTGAGATAGGTACAAATGGACAAAATAAGGAGAAGAATATGGCAGATTGCTTAAATTCTTGCAAGGTAAGAACTAAGATCACAGTTTCAAAGTTCAGTGGAGCAGAAGTTTGAGCCGAGACTCAACTGCAAAGACACATTCCTGGTTTCACTGGGTATGGTGCATTTTTCATGTTAATTGTATTCTAATGAGAAAAGTGATATACAAGTAAGTAAACTATAATTGGCTTAAGCAGCTACAATATGGAGAGGAGTTTGGTAGATATCTGTGCATCAGATAAAGGATTAGAGCTCAAGAAGATGCTTTAAGTTATAAATGAGTGAGATCTGAAAGTCTTGCTGCTTCTACTAACATGGTAAAGGACAGTGTAAAGAAATAATTGTTTTCTAGAGTCCACATCATCTCACCTTTTCTGCCTAGTGGATTTTGCTTCCAGGGAAAAAACTTTAGAACTAAGAGAACATCCAGCTCATTCTTCTGATAGTTTTGGTGAATGTGTGTAGGTTTCTAGCAAAGATGACAGCATGCTATTTCAAATGATAGGTCCGCTTATCATTGTCATTAACTCAACCAAAGGTTTTCAATAGACAGATGTAAGAGTTAAAATGAACAATAAATATTTGATGACTACTGTCTGACCATAGAAAAAGGGGGTTGAATTAAATTATCTCTGTGGCTTTTTCCCTACTGAGGTAGCTTATCTCTAAGTTGGCCTGTCTGCCAGTGCCTTTCTCCCATTGAGAGGTAGAGTCTGTGCCAGAAGAATCAAGAAGTGCTTACCCTGCTTGGCCAATAGAATGGGATGGAAATAGCATTCTGTGACTGATGATGCCAGGTCACAAGAAGCCTGGCAATTTCTCCCTGGGCCTCTTGGAATGATCACTCTGGGGGAAGTAAGCTGCCATGTAAACAGTCCGATTAACTTAAGACTACCATACTATTAATATAAGAAGCCCAAGCCACATGGAAAGACCCTGGAGGAAGACATATCACATGGAGAGAGAGAAATAGAGAGAGGCCAAGGAACAGAGGCACCAGACATGTTAAGTGATGAAGCTATTTTGGAAGTAAAACCTCTAGCTGCTCTCTCAGCTAATGCTATTGGTTCAGAGGTGAACCACCCCGTTGAGCCCTTCCCATATTCCTCACTCAGAAAATCATGAGCAAAATAAAATGATTGTTGTTTTTAGCTACTAAGTTTAGGGGTAGTTTGTTATCCAGCAATAGTGAACCAGACCATCTAAATTGTGAAGTAGCTACTAAGACCACAGAAATTGTAATGCAGTAAGGCATATATTTGTAAAAGTAAATCAAATCTAAAAATAACATTTAGCTATGTCACATCTATTTCCCAGGCAGTTTCGTTAGACAATCATATAAATGTTTTGGAGGGTGTCTTATTTCATTCAACAAACATGGGCTGTCTCGTAATCAGCAGAGTGCCCCCTATTCTTAAGGAGTAGTAGGGGAGACCTGAACAAGTGCAATAACAGAGGTGGACATCTTGGAGAATTTAGAAGAACTTCACAAAATAAGTGACAAGTGCTGCTGATCTTGAAGAATTTTTTTAAAAACACTTTTGTTGTGAAAAAAAAGTTATTTTCAAGATCACTTAATTACTCATTCTTTCTATTGGCTATTATAGAGAGCTTAAATCAATAAGAATTAGAAAAATGTAATATATTTTGTTTAAATAATTATCTTTAAAATACTATCTTCCCGGACAGGGAAGAATTATTTGAAAGAAATATCATCTTTCAATTTCTTCTCTTGAGACATTTCCAAAGTGCAAATAAAGGAACGGAGAAGAATACTGAACAATATAAAGACGATATAGTATTAAATGTCCAGCTAATAGTGAATCATATGATCCAATTCAACAGAGAAGGCTCCAGTAAGTCTGTGATAAAAAAGTAATGAGGTTTTATAACAAAACTGAAAAGCCCTCTCTGAAATGCCGATGGAAATCTTTTCAGTGCAAAGACAAGAAGGATTTGTAATTGAACGCCAAAAATGCACACAAGTGTGAAAACCATGACTGATGCACTTTAAATATGCAACAAATCTTTAGTTAAATACATTAATCAAAATACACAGTAGTGTAACAACTGCATCTCATCACCTTTGCCTCTTCACAATTGCAGCGTTAAACGACGACAGCAGAGAGAGGAAAAGAAAGCATTTTCAAGCTGGAAAGAACCTTGAAGGAACAGAGTTCACCTTCCTCATTTTACAGTTGAGAAAGCAAGATCCTCAACCACTTATTTTGCTCAAGGACGCATAGCAAGTTTGTACCAAAAGGAAGACCAGAATCCTAATATGCTAACCCCAGATTAACAACCAGTTTTCTTCCCCTATGGTTAAATTCCCCAAATTAACTATTTTTATTAGTGTTTCTGATAATATGCATTCAAAGTATAATATTTGAATTTACTTTAAATAAATAAATTAGTCAAAATATAATGGGCTTGCTATGAACAGAAGGACAAGGAAATTCAAGGTCAAGCTTCGTCAGAAATAACAATGGAACACTTTATGTTATTAAATACCAGGAGCTTTGCTCTCCTTCATTCTTTTTGTCTCCTTCCTAAAGACAAATCAAATCTCTCACTCCTTCTTTACATCACACCCTGTGTTAGGTGTTAAAGGAGATTATAAAAAATAAATAAAATATAATCCCTGCCCTCAAGGAGCATGAAGTCTACTCTATAACTTTTCGATAAATATAAAATTATTCCAAAATAAAAAGTTTAAAATAAAAAAAAAGACATCCTTTGATTTGCTCAATTGTATCATTTAACCTTCAAAAGCAAAAGAATAAGCATCTCTTGGCTAAAAGAAAAAAGAAAAGAAATCATTCAACACCCTAAAAATAAAGCCATGGACCTGATTTGCCATGAACCTACACAGCACCAGTTTAATGCAGGTTGAATCAAATCTAAATCCATCTTTTAGTGGAACCAACTCTTGCAGAATGCATAATTATTTTTTCATAGTAAAACATCACATCATACCAAAAACCTCTTTCTTCTCTTGTAAGTGCAGCCTGCCATCCCAGTGTGAATGAGTTTTGGGTTACAAAGTCCTTTGGATTTAAAGGTCAATTAGTTTGGTTCCACTTTAATTAGAAGCCATCATAATAGTGCTGTGTGAGTAATTTATAGAAGCATAAATATTGACATCAATTTTTGTCAGATATTCTGATATCATAAACATCATGTAAATCTAAGCACCAGCAATCAATTTGCACATAATAGACTAATTTTATTAGAACTGTATGATTGCACTATTTGGTCTTTAGAGTCCCTCTCCTCCTGCTACATTAAATCATCATTTTAAATCATGTCATAGTGTTCCTCACAGCAAGCAATCAAAAACAGAAAATTTAAATCTATTGGATCTTTGCCTAATTTAATGATTTTTCTCCAGAGTTGTGCTCTCTTGGAGCCCTGCAATGAAGTTTTGGCCCTATGCCTAGAAACACTTCCATGTTGCTTCAAAACTGGGTAAGACATAAACCAAAGTGATAGCAAGGAAAATTCTTCACTGCTACTAGAATACGATGCAACTTCTATTAAAACACTTTCTGTTCAGTTAGGGTGTAGGATGGAGAAGCTCTCTGCTTACCGTTCACACTGAGAAAGGTGGCTGGGCGTCACTGAACCACAAACCTCTACGGGTCTTCTAGGCAGGTGTTTCTCAAATTGCAATCCATGGAAATATCTGTGGGGATCCTTGGATTCCCTAAGAAGGTGTTGTGAATTTTTTGTCCAAAATTCATTTCCTTGTTTATTATCTATATTGGTTATAGACTGTTTCTCTCTGGTGGAATATAAGCTCCATTAGAGCAATGATTTTGTCCATTATATTCTTAAATATATCCCAAATGCCTAGAACAGTCACAGCACAAAGTAGGTCCATATTTGTTGAATGGACTAATTAAGATACGAAAATTTTGAGTCAACTAAACAAGCAGTCCCCAAATTTTTTGGCGCCAGGGACTGGTTTCATGGAAGACAGTTTTTCCATGGGCCTGGGGGGAAGGGGATGGTTTGGGGATGATTCAAGCACATTACGTTCATTGTGCACTTTATTTCTATTATTATTAGACTATAATATATAATGAAATAATTATACAACTCACCATAATGCAGAATCTAATGCCACTGCTGATCTGACAGGAGGCGGAGCTTATGTGGTGATGTGAGCAATAAGGACCGGCTGTAAATACA
>CAUYSK010091407.1:0-40410 GCA_963575035.1 Avahi laniger
ATGCCTGTAGTCTCAGCTACTCGGGAGGCTGAGGCAGGAGGATCGCTTGAGCCCAGGAGTTTGAGGTTGCTGTGAGCTAGGATGATGCCACAGCACTCTAGCCCAGGCAACACAGTGAGACTCTGTCTCAAAAAAAAAAAAAAAAAACTGGAAGAACAATGGGGAGGACAGAGGGCTTCTTGCCAGTAAGTTAAATTTTTCATCTCCCATAAGGACAATTCAACAACTTCTGCTCAAACTTGATAACTTCAGAAATAGCAGTGTCTGTGAATTCAAAGTTAGAGAGATCCCCATAAATATATACAATTATTATTTGTCAATTAAAAATAAAATAAAACTTTTTAAAAATTAAAAAATATATAAAGTTAGAGAGGCAAAGGCCAGAAGAATTAAAAACTGAAATGGTTAAAATCAGGATCAAATACAGAGAGAAAGGTATTGTTATATCCTTTCCAACATTTTCCCCTGCTGAGCTATTTGAATTATGTGTTTATGTTACTTGTATAGTTTTGCAAAAGGATGGTAAAAATCTTCAGGGCCTCAAAACATTTTCTGATTCAAAATAGACAAAAAAAACCGGGCACAATGACAGGCTCTAAATCCCCTTGAGTCATAAAGGAAACAAGTATAATCTCAATCTGCAGTCCTATGCCAGGAGGGCAGTGACATGTGAAGTGCGACGTGACAAGTCTCAGAGCCTGGGAGGGCCACGAGGAAGACCTGCATGAGGTGAGGGGCAGGGAGGTCAGGGCTGCCTGTCCGAGGAGGCCCTGCTCCGGCTCCTCTGAGGACGACTGGCCCCAGCAGGCTCCCAGGCCCACGCCGGCTGCATGGACGGAAAACAAACGCTCACCTGGGAAAGAGGACCAGGAACTCACTTCCCTGAGAAGAGACCCTAAGTTCCTGGAGGATTCACTCGCAGGTAAGATGAGGGTGCTCCAGCCCTTACTTCAAAGGGGTATGAAACATGCTCCCAGCCCCGCAAGGGTCCTATAGTCTGTGGGGAATCAGGTAAGCAAACGACGGAGGATGAAACCACGACGTGTACAGCAGCATCGGGCGCTGTGGGGGCCCCGAGGAAGGCGTGGCTGTGAGGAATCCGAGTGGTTTAGCTGGGAGGAGAGAGGAAGGTGTCCTGGACAGTGCAGTGGGAAAGCACTGAGGGAGGCACAACGGCTTTCAGCTCTTATTTATGAATTTGCCCATAATCATAAAAGTCGCACAGCCTCATTGTGCCCTCCAGCTCACCCTCCATCCCTCCTTACCCTGCCCAGTGCTCATGAAGCTGACCCACATGGAATTTCTCAGTGGGATCCCTTGTACTCTGGCTTCTGGTTGGGTCTGGCCGGTGGGAGGCACCAGCCCATGGTGGGAGAGTGAGGTCAGGAATATCTTCCCCAGCTCTCTCCTGATGGTGGCCACAGGCCACAGCTGCTGTGAGGTGACTGTCCACATGGCTCTCTCCCCACTTGTGCAGCGCCTCCTTCCCCTCGCCCCTTCAGATGTGGTGTAATGGCACCCCACTCTCATAGACCAGACAAGAGCACCATCACCTGTTTCTGTTAGTGAACTCTGTCCATGCCTTTGTAAAAAGTCCCCTTAATAAAATATACTCCAAATGCCCAATTTGAATGTGCCATCTGTTTCCTGCTGGGGCCCTGGCCAATAGAGTCGTCCATTAAATAAAATTTAGAAAACGAGCAAAGGAAATGATCACCCACAAGCCCTAGCCACCTAATACATGCATTTCTTGTCAGTAGCCTTTCTGTGCATACATTTTACATGGCTGTCATTGTCACGTGTAAGCAATTTTACATGG
This sequence comes from Avahi laniger, assembly GCA_963575035.1. Classification (NCBI taxonomy): domain Eukaryota; kingdom Metazoa; phylum Chordata; class Mammalia; order Primates; family Indriidae; genus Avahi; species Avahi laniger. Next base: position 1,820 of record CAUYSK010091407.1, read on the forward strand.
TGACCTTTTCACTTAACCCTATGTCACAAACATTCTCACAGTGATAGCTACCACTTAAGGAAGACACTGAACACTTTGACCCTGCCACTCTGACCCTGGGGGATATTTTGCCTCAGTTCTCGAAGAAAAGAGACTTGATAAAAATAAATAACACAAACTAAAACTGACAATCCCTGAAACTGCACACATTAAAATTTGTTATAAATGATGAAAAAAATTGAAGAGCCACATCTTAAAGATGACATTGAAAACTACAATCCTGTCCCAGGTAAAAATGTGGGTGTGTTAATATGTATTATCTCATTTAACCCTCAAAATAGTCCTATGGGATAAATATTACCCTTGGGAATTTCTGAAAGAAATGTTCATCTGGAATCAAGGTGTGAAGTATTTGTGGCCTTCTCTTAAGGGGAGGAGGTTTTAACCTTATACCTTCCTTGACTAATATTTCTCTCTAGTTTTCTCTCTGACCATCATGCTTTACCCTAACCAGGAAGGGAAGTCACAAAATGTTTGCAATTGCTCACCCAGAACATTTCAGCATGGATCGGCCCACACACCCTGGCACGCCAAAGGGTCACAATGAGGGTAGTAAGAGCTACAGGCTATGGATTCAACATGGCGTCAAATGCTTTCAATGGATCATCTCTCATAATTTCCAAAAATATCTACAAGGTAGGTGTTATTATATTATCCCATTTTACAAAAGAAGACATTAGAGCTTAGAGAAATTGAGAACGTTGCCTATGATCTCAAGCCGAAGCACTCATGTTCCGGCCTCATCCTCCCAGCCACCATGCAATTCCACCCACCTGCCTGCTTCTGCATACTTAAAGCTAAGACATCCTCAGGGAGACGGGAGAAGGGAGAGAGAAAGCCACACAGCTTCCACCTGCGCTAGGCTGCGTCTATGGCAGCCTCTCTGTGTGTGACATGCCTCCCAGGACCTCAGCCTCACAGCCACCTCCCCATTCATGTGTCAGTCCCACAGGCATTCCACTGGCCCCACAACGACACCTCTGCCCACCACCGAAGCCAGACAGCCTAACGGTAGCTGTGCCTTTGGAATGCCTCCTTGTCCATTTTCGGTAGTGACCTGAACAAGTTCTTAACTTTGGTGATACATAAGCCACGTTCATTAATGTGGGTTACAAAAAATAATATCTCTGTCCCCCTTCCTAGATCCCATAAGAAAACCAGAAAGCAAATGAACACGATCAGAAAGCAATTGCTCTTGATCCAAAGCCAACATCAAGATTAGTTTTCTAGCTCTTTCGTAAAGAAACTGTGTTCATCAATTTCTGATTAATTGGCCACAGGGAATTCAGAAAATATTGGAAGGATTTGTACCATAGCCTCAGATGGAGACAAGATTTGAGGACATCTTTTCCAGAAAAGTTCAATTGCTAACACAAAGTCCAGGGTTGCACCTATCAAGCCAGCCAGCCATCTCCTGTCCCTGTGTTCCCATGACCTCTCAGCCTATTTGAAAGTAGGGAGAGCCACCGAGGTACCCCATCGCCTGAACCACGTATCTCCCACCTGTTCTCTGCCTCTGATTTGAGCAGGAAATGGTCATAAGAGGCCTATACTCCACTCTGATGAAAAAACAAAACAAAACAAAACAAGTCCATAGTGGCAGGTACCAGGCTTGAAAGAACAGAAGAGGGCTGAGCCCAGCCCAGAGGACTTACCTGTCTGCTTAGTAAGGCAGCTCCAGACAGCAGCCCCAGTAACACCTCAAGAAGCTCTCCACCCAGCCGGTCTCTCACCAGAGTCCGAGCTCCTGCTTCTGGCAGCTGACTGGAGCCCTTCTGGGAGGGGCGGCTTGGAAGCTGGGTGGAGAGCGGGAGGAAGGCAGACGGGAAGAGAGCCAAAGTGATTTTAAAGAATCGGGTAGGAAACCCTGTAACCGGAGAAGTGACTGAGAGGGTACTTACATTTATACTTTGGAAGCATCTGGCTTTAATCAGTGCTTAATCTAACCCTGCAGAAAGCATCATTAATAAAAAAAACAGGTTGTTTTTTTTTCTGTGGCCTCATCCAAGTGGGTGAGGGAATACAGAAAATGTATCTGCAAAGCCATGCTGTGCTTCTGAATTCAGCTTAACCTGTGTGCCACCTAACCTGGGGGGCTCTGGGGTCTTGCCCCCTAGGATCCATCGAGGCCCACACAACATGAAATTGCTCACTAGGTGCCCATTCAGCATCTTCTCCTTAAGTCGTCTCTTGCGCCATCAACACTGACGTTCAGATCTAGGAAAATAACATGCATATATGGTGGCCATAGGTGTGCCAAGAAGACCCTTTGGCCACAGAAGCAACTCCACAGCAGACCTGTCACCAACCCAAAACTTCCCCAAGTGAGCTACTGTTTTTTAAATTCATGGGGAAAATTTAAATCTCCCTGGGAAGTATCACATCATAAGCTATTTTCAGCCATTGTCACCTTCAGGAGGTAACTGACAGCCAACTGAGATAAAGGGCACAAGATGAGTGTTTACCAGGCGGCGGGAGGTAGAAAGTAGGTGCTTAAAGGAGTGTGGGTTGGGAATCACAAGCAAGTTTCCGTCTTTCCAGAAGGGGCCCTGAATACCAGTTTCAGCTCCACCGCTTATTAATTTAAACAGTCTGATAGTGGATGGATCACTTAATTTCTCTGAGCTTTAGTTTTCTCCATGTAAAATGAAATAATTCTTTCCAACCTGCTTACTATTAAGGAGTAAAGGTGATAATAGCAAACGCTCGATTTATGTGTCTGCTGATTTTTAAGAGGGAAAATGCCTGGTTGCTTTTCTCCCCCTCCTAACCCAACACCCAGATCCTGCAGAGAGGAACTGACACCACCAACGTGGGATCAGCACCTGGCCTGGCACAGGGTATACGGCTTGGCTTTTTAAAGCAGAGAATTCTGTGCCCTTGTCTGATTTTAGGGTGACTCTCAGAATAAGAGAAAACCAAAGAATGATAGAAGTACCTAGACTTAGTCTATGGCCACACCACCCTGAACACGCCCGGCCTTATCTGATCTCGGAAGCTAAGGTCGGACCTGGTTAGTACTTGGATGGCAGAAGTACTTAGAGTTAAAAAGCGTTTTTTACATTAATAAAAACGTGTGCATTTGAAGAGGTAGAAGGCCTCCATATCCATTATCTTAAAAAGCCCTGGCCTTTTTAAATAAAACTCTTTGCAAGTATTATTTTTCTAAGCTATTAAGTAATATTCAGACTTCCTGAAATTTCAGAGTATTTTTCTAGCTCCCTCTTTAAGGTGAATGCAAATGTTTTCAAGTGGAAGGACTCAAATGACAAAGTAATACACACAGACACACAGACACACACACACACACACACACACACACACACACACCCACACACACACAGGTCACCAGAGCAGGATGGGTCTGCATTCAGGACTTGCCCCATTCTCTGTCCTGTGGAAATGCAAACTTGCCTTTGGCAGGTGAAGCAGAGCGTCTGTGCTGAGTCCATGTAGCAAGAGGATGCCAACATCAGACATATTCAGGATGCTCTCCGCACACTTGTATCCCTGGAGCCACGCGGCATGATGCCCTCAGTTGGTGCTAGCGGGCGCCCACCATCTGACGAGGAGACCAGCTGCAGCATCAGTGGCCAGGTAAGGCTCATCAGCTTCAGCAGCCATATCTCCTATCCATTCATTTAGCAAAGATGACACTGAGCTTCCACTCTTGAAGAGCACTCTGCTAAGTCCTGAGAATATAAAAACAAGACCTGAGCCTTTGAGGAGCGTGCAGTCTGCTGTAGAGAAAGAAAGATGTACAAAGAACAAGCAAAAGAGCATCAGGAAGCTGCCAGCAAGATACAAACAAAGGTTTTCACAGCACGGAACAGGGACCAATTCATTCTGGGGTGGCATCCAAGAAAAGGTGGGATTTGAGCTGAGGCTTAGAGGATAAGTAAGAGCTCAATAGGAGGAAAAAGTAGGGATGGGCTTTCCAGGAAAAGCAGGAGCAAGGACACACAGGCCTGGAAGTACAGGGCATGTGTAGATGATCTCCAGTTTTCCCATCGGGATGGAGTATTGGCACGGGGAAGGGCATAGAAGAAGAGGAAGCGAACCTGAAGGGATGATTTGCATGGCCTTGCATATCTCTTGAATACCACTAAGGAATTCGAGCTTTAACTTGTACTGAGTCACACAACAGGCACGGCACTGGCACTGTCTTAAGCTTTTGATTCCTTTATACATAACCACCAATCTTCTGTTTCCCTAATGTGCACCACTGCTGACATCTCCCTAGCAATGAGATATCTATGCAAATAAGTAGATGTTAATGGGCAATGTTGAGGATAGGAGGTTTGCCACAGCAGAAAAGATGAACACCAAAGTGAACAGAGCATTTTGTGGGAAAGCTTGGAGTAAGCAAACCAAGGGGAACTGGCTGTGACCGATTCTGCGGCCACAGCTCTGAAGAAGTGCAGAATCCATTCCCAGGGAAGCACTTGCCCTCAGGGTTCTAACGAAGCCTCCAAGGTAGATCCTTCTAGGAAACACGCTCATTGAAGACACAGTTTCATGATCCTGTTCACTGCGGTGCCCCATGCTTAAAACAGTGCATGTCACTTAATAGGTGCTTAATAATTATTTATGAATAAATATAAGACCTGCTAACCTCCTCACAATCCGTTCTGAGACCCAGCCCTGGCTCTTCAATCCTAGACCTGCCAGGTCCCTACAAATTACCTTTGTAAGGTCTTGCTCTTCACTCCATCCTTTGTTCCTGCCAGCCTTGCAAGCCCTTCTCACCTCTCACCTCGACTGTCATGAAGGCCTTCCCAGTCGAAAGTCAGCTCCAGCCCCTTCCTGCTAGACTGTCCCACGTACTGACCACTTTTGCTCCGCCACTCTTCTCTGTCCCCTGTTGTGACCAGGCCTGGCTGCCACTCTGAGCATGGCTGAGCTGTAGTGCTCTCCTCCTGCCTTTTTTCTCACTGCCCCTCCCAATCCCTCAGTCTCTCAGTTCCTGCCTCTTCCGTGAAGCCTTTCTCGGCCACGTGGTCCCTCTGTGTGCTCCCTCTACACAATTAATCATCAGTATTCCAATTGTCAGTGCATTGTGTACTGTTATGATCTGTTCCACACCATTTCAAAATTATTTTAGGTGTTACTTTTTGTTTTTGTTTGGGTTCCCCAAAAAACATTAGGCAAGCACTTCAGTGCAGGAGTGTATTTGGGAGGTGATCACAAGAAACAGGGGCAAGGAAGTGAGGAATGGGGGGCTGAAAAGGAGGAAAGCCAACAAAGGGGATGCACTTGAGGTGATTACTGATGTGGCCAACTGTGGCTCGTCCCTTCTGGGGACCCTCTGAGGAACCACGTAGAACGTACTTGGGTGTTAGGAGGCTGGGGCATTCATCCTCTGGCTTACATCTTGGGTATCATGGTAACCAGCGTCCAAGGTGGCTCAATGATTCTTGTTTCCTGATATCCATCTTCTTGTGTAGTTCTATCCCAAATTGAACACAGCTGGCCTGCGTAACCAATAGGATATTGCAGAAATGACAACATGTAATTTCCGAGGCTCAGTCACAAAAGGCATCATGGATTCTGGATTGCTCTCCTGCATTGCCTGCTCTGGAGGAAGCTAGCTACCATGCTGTGAGGACACTCAATTGGCCCTGTGGAGGTTCCACGTGGGGAGGATCTCAGGCCCCTTACCAATAGCCAGCACCAACTTCTCAGCCGCGTGAGTAAGTCATCTTAGAAGCAAACCCTCCAGTCTCAGGGCCTCATTTCCCTTCCACCTCCAAATCCTAGAGCTATGTTTGCTTGTGGGCTGCAAGATCTCCCAGGGCTTTGGAGAAAGCACTGAGACAGAAAAACCAAGAGAAGCAAGGCAGACCCTGGAGGTGGGACTCTGTTAACACGCAAGGGAAATACCTGCCACAGCTTTAGCTGAAGTCAGAGGTGGGTTGCAGGAATGTGCCAGGGACACCAAAAGCAGATGCTATACTCAGAAAATTCCTAAAAGATGATTCCTGTATATTCTTGTTTCCCCTTCAAAGGACTGCACATACATGTAGGTACTTAGCAAAGGCATCAACACCAGCTTATGAGATCTCCTGCAACACCGCAGTGAAAACTGTTCCCTCCTCCGACATCCACAGTTCATTCCTTGTACCTATACCTAGCATTGAGTTCAGCCGGCTTCCAACTTCAAATATATATTATTAAGGATTCTTTGGTTGCAAATAACAAAATCCTAAATCCTAACCCTAGCTAGCATAAGTAAGTATAAAGGAGACTTTGTTGGCAGGGAACAGGGCATCACACAGAATTCAAGAGAAGAGAAGTTGCTGACCCCCATGGAATAGAACCAAATACTAAAGACCTGCAGGGTTCAGGAAGTTCCGTCTCTCCTTGTCTCTCGTGTTTGTTGCTATTCTACAGCCTCTCTGCTCTCCCGTCTCACTGTACGCTGGTTTTCTCTGGTCCTGATAGACCGGACAGAAAATGGTCACTCTCAACCTGCTGATGTTTGATGTGCTGATCTCTTTCATTCACAGATACAAAAGTCCTGGGGAGGGACTGAATAGCCCCACCTGGCTCACCTGACTCTGAACCAACTAACAGAGGTCAAGCAGGTAGAGATTAGGCAGCTGCCACTGTCAACCTGCAAACAGATCAGAGAGAAGCAATTCCTAAAGAAATTCTGAATGTGGGTGGCAACAACATCCCAATGTCTTAGGGGTGAAATGAGGCTATATATGTGAACTTCCCTTTGTATACTCTAAAATGTTAGACAAAGGTAAACTTTATAGGTATTTGGAAACCAGTATAATGTAGAAGGGAAACACACACACACACACAAGAATTAGAATCAAAGACCTGGCCTCGAGGCCCACCTTGTACTGCCATCTAATAACTGTGTGATCTCTTTTTAAAATTTGAGCCTCAGTTTCCTCATCCAGAAAATGGCACTAATAACATCTCTAAAGTATTCATGAGAGTTAAATGATTAAGGGATAACACTTTGTAGGCTGTAAAGTACATGTCAAAATAAATGCATGTGGTTGTGATAAGAGTCGGTGTTTATACACGTGGTCTCCCACTAGCCACCGTGTCCCTTCCCTACACAGACACAAATGCACACGCACTGCAAACGCTTCACGTGCACCACAGCCCCCACCTGCTGAAGCCCCAGCAAGTAGCAGATATCTCCCAGTGCCGACTTACAGTGCAGGAGGGAGCAGGGAAGAGGCGAGGAGGGAGGCGAGGAATCAGGCAGGCAGGCGAGCTGCCAGACTGAGGCTGGGAGAGGTGGCCAAGTCTACATGGAAGCCCAGAGAAGGGACTGGCTGGAAGTCAAAAAGGATATTATTAACTTAAGAGTCACAATAAACTTGTTGCTACGCTTAATAGGTTTCAAATATTTTCTCAATTCACCCTGGCTTCATTATTCTGGGTTTGGTTTGCTGTGATTGGGGAAGAAGGGAGAGGAAATAGCAAAGAAAGGTCTTAAAGGGACAGCACCCCCAAGTTTGGAAAGGCGGGAACTGGTCTAAGCTGTGAACAAACTCCCAGGGGGCTGCCATGACATCAGGATATCTGCAAGGTCACTCCTTAGGGAACACACCGAGCCAGGCTCTGAGCCTGGAATTGAGCTGCAGCGACAGGAAGAAACACACACATCTGAGCTGGCTGGGAAGCTGCCGTGCCAGGCCCCGGGGCCCAGGGACTTCAGGTCAGTGTCGCAGGAAGAGTTGAGGCAGGGTTGCCTCAGGATGCCCCACTTGTTTGGTCATTCCGGCTTTCTTTGTTTTTTCCTGACCAGGCAGAAGTGGATGTTGGTATTTCTGGAGCAAACGTAAAAGCAACTGGAAATGAATGCGCAATGTGCGTAGGAAAAGAGACAACGTCGGGTAACAGAGGTTCAAGTTCAGAAGCAGGAGGATCGGGTGTCACAGGACCAGCTCCTCACCTGACCTTGGGTTAACTGCTTAATGCCAAAGCCTGATCTTAATGAGGCTCAGTTCTCTCTCCTCTAAAACTGAGAACACAAAACCTCCCCAGCCTACGTCCCGTTCACGGTGGCCCGATCAAGACCCCCAGGCATGCCTGACCCTGTGGTCATCTGTAGGATGTTCCCTTTTATCTGTAGCACAGATATTCACCGCCTGTCTCTCTGCTGTCTCCTGTGTCCCTCCTGTGGCCCCTGGCTTCTGGCCTCCTGAGAGTCTACTCTCAGGAGATCATTCATGGGCAAATGCAGATCTCACCGATGTTCCTACAGGGGAGAGAGCAAAGGTGTTTTTATTGCACAACCCACAGCAAGAAGGGGCCTCTCTCTTGGCCTTCCCTAACCCTACTGGACCCTTGGTTCTTTCTATGCACCTCAATTTCCCACCATCTTTCCTCTCAAAAATAAGGTAAATTTCTTTCGACACCATAAGCATAACAGTTTTAAAGATGCCCCCTCTATTTTTTGTATGTAAGTCCTTGGGATTTTTACCCTCCATCTCAAGTAATTTGCCTGATTATTTCTGTCAAACCAATAATATACCCTCTTCAAGAGAAATTTTAGTAAAGAAATGTATCTCCAGCTCATTGGATGGCCATAATTTGGAATTAAAGGTAACGTTGTTTTTTTTTAGTCTGCTGTCAATTTTATATTTAATTTCAGAAATTAAAAATAGATACTGAAAATCTTAGTTAATTTTTTCTGTCAAGGCCTGGTTTTTAAATCATTGTAATCAAGAGACCTTGGGGTGAGTGTGTGTGTGTGTGTGTGTGTGTGCTCCTAGGTTCCTGAAGAGAGAGATGTCAGGGTCCCTCGGCAGGCTCTCCCTCCTCAACTTACTCCCATGGCTTATGTGATCTGTGCTCTGGGCAGTCCACACTGCCAGCCTCTTGGCTTCTTGGAAGGCCAGCAGACTCCTTCTCCACAGCACCCAGCATGGTGTTCTTCTGAGAAGAGCTCAGCACATGGGCTGTGGGACTTTGCTTGAGAGGAGGGGCCTGCGGGGGTGCTCTCTCAGCCCCTAAGGCCACCATCAGGGAGCCAGCAGGCCTTGAGGTAGGGCCAAAGCTGCTACCAGGGCCCCTGAAGAGGGCCCAAGGTCTCACAGTCTCAGGGATTCAAAGCTATTGCCTCTGCTGCTGTGGTCCTGTTGCACCACCCCAGCCCCAAATCTAGAAACCTGAGTGTCTGATGTCAGCCCCTGAGAGCCCAGCTGTGCGCTCACACTCATACACTTACACTGACACACACATATACAGCGCCCAGCAGAGAGATGTGAAAGAAACAGACCTGGAAACACAAAGCTTCACTGGGGCCACCATCTAATTTCCTCTGGAAGGTTGAGCTCCCTGAACCCCAGAAACCATGAGGTTAAGAAAGAGAGGCTCACGTGCCAGGTGATCCCAAAGAGGAGACAAAATAGCAAGCAGGCAGGGAAAGGGCTCTCCTAACCGAGCCCAGCTTGGTTAAGGCACATCCCCCTGTCCTGACCTCACCTGCCCTCATGCCAGAGGCTCGTTCCCAAATCCACACTATAATCCCACGAGGCCCCTGCATGAGCTGCCTTCTCTGTTACTTCCTCCCCAAACTCACACCAACATTGAAAACTGGTTCCAGTCCTCTTCTTCCAGGGAGCTTTTCTCACTGCAAGGTCTGACCTCTCTGGGGCCCCAACAGCGGGACGTGCACTGACAAACTGCCTGCTCCCTCCTCCTCTGCCCGTTTCATGGAGGGTGAGCCTCACCTCCCCAGTTAGGCTGAAAGTCTCTCCAGGGTAAAGACGGCGTTCTCCTCCCTGTATCCCTCGACACCCAGCCTGGAGTTCATGCTCATAAATTAACATTTGATTCCCTAATAACTGGGACAAAATATGTTAGATGGAAGATGGCTCAGCGGCTTCCAGAAAGACACTTGTGCTTCAGTGCTCAAGGAAGGCAGGAGGAAGAAGGGAGGCAGAGAGGGTGGGAAAGAGGGTGGGAGGGAGAAGAGGCACTCGCTAAAAGGTTACGAAATACACAGAAGAGCTGAGCACCAGAACAAAGATTCATTTAAAAGGGCAAAGGAAACACTAGATGGCTGTTAATGGTGAACTGAATATGATAAATTATTACTTAAATCACTTGGTTTCACTCCTTGTTGTTATGTACAGTTAATTGAAGGGAACGAAATGCTGCAGAGAAGAGCCTCAGGGCTGTGCCGGCCTAAATGGGGGTGGCAAGCGGGAGCCTGGGGGGCCCCCTGGCAGCTGCAGGCCTGTAGCTTCTCTGGGACCACAGAGCCCCCAGGAAGGGCTGATAAGCCATCACCAAGTTTCCAGCCTCCTGCAGTGGCCAGATCCCATTTCCTACACTCTGGTCTCCTACCAGGCTTGAGCCATCAGCAGCCAGGAGGCCTAAGGGAGGTAGAATCCCAGAAGTGGGCTGAGTGGCCTGACACCACCTAAATGATGCCCCAGGCTCTGAACACCAACGAAGGCCCAGTTGAGCCCCACTCAGATGTCTCTCACCCTAAATAAAGCCTGGTGGCCTCAACAGCAGATTTAACCTCAGCTCAAAAACTCGGATTGTGAGTTCCTGCTAAATTATAAAGCATTAGTGGGAAGGGGGTCAAAGGAGACATACAGAAATGAGTAAGATACAGTTTCTGCCTTCACTCACTTGGAAAGACAGATACGAGCATATTGAACTCATTGTGGGCTGCATAGGAAAAAAATCGTTCTAACACTTAATTTAAGACAAAGAATCTGTTAGAGTTTGGCATTTTATTAACAATTCTGTGGCCAAAGGGAGAAGAGGCAGGCAGCATGAGCCTGATAACACCATCAGCAAAGAAAGAAATCCAGGCACAGAGAGAGCGATGTTACAGACCAGGACTTCACACATAATGTTTATGTGAGAACTAATTAACAAGGCTGAAAGAGGAGACGACATTAAAATGCTGAGGTTCACATGTCCATGAGACAGTTTAACAAATATTATCAAAAATCATTTTTATGATCATAGAAGTAGAAAAAGAGGATTCTTAAGATATAACACAGGTGTAAGTTTGAAGACCATGTCACTTTTTTTAAACATGCATTTAAATTTGCATTTAATCTAATATTTAAGAGACTATTCTCAAGCTCAGTTTTATCACAAGAAAAAGTTTTTAATTGCTATACTCCTTTGAATGTAGCTTTTGAGTGTAGAAATGTTATCTCAGGAGAAAAAGCTTTTTCACAGGTCTGTTAATTAGAGGCTCACAGTTTCTTTCTTGCAGTCAGAAGTCAACAACAATACCATGTATATATTATGTTGGTTTATAAATACTTATATAAAATTATATATATATAAAACAAAATCAAAATGCTAACAAAGAAAGGAATATGAGATAATGGTTTCTATACTAAAAAACTGATGCTTAAAGAAGAATCAACATGTCTATCAGTATAAAGAGTTAGATTACTTGAATAATTCTTGCAATTGAAACAACTAAAATCCTGGATAAAATATGAAAAATTAGGACATTAAAAAACTCTTATGATTTAGGGAATCTCCAGATAAGTAGAAAACAGAAATCCTAGGATAGACGAGAATGCTGGAACCAGCTTTTACCTGAAGGATCGCTGCAAACCCTGGAGATTTTGTGCTTCCATTTTGATGACGGCACAGGGTTGGGGACAGAACAGAAAGCCTGGGGACCATCTATGGTGGGATGCATCAGAGGAGTCCACTATGTAAACATGGAGCATCAAAGGGCTACATCCATAGGGTAAGGTTAACAAGAAATAAAATCTGCTTTTAGAAAGAGGCTGAGAGAGGCCAACAAAAATCTTTTCTGGAAGAATTCCACTCTGACTCAGGCCTCAAACAATTCCTACAAATAAGGTTTTAATGAAAATATCAGCTTACAATCAAAATCACAAAACGTATAAGGAAATAAGTCACCATGAGTGAGAGACAGTCAAAGCAATAGACAACATAAAGATTTTGGGTACCAGAATTATCAGACAGAAAATGTAAAAACCAATAGAAAAGATTAAAAGCATGAGGGTACAAGAGATATAGGAATAATATATAGGAATATAGGAATAATCTTAGCAAATTTTAAAATGAAAGAAATAGAATTTCTAGAAAAGAAAATATTTAGCAATTGCAATTAGAAACATAATGCACAAGTTAAACAGCAGATTAGACACCTGTGAGGAAAAAATTAGTAAACTGGAAAGTAAATGGAAGGAAATTAAATCAAAATACAGCACAGGAATACAAAATGATACAAAATAAGTAAACGGGATTAAGAGACATGGAGGATAAATTTAAAAAGCCTAATATAAGTCTAATTGAATTTCAGAAAGGAAATGATAGAAAGAATAAAGAAAATACAATATATAAAGTATTTTATAATAATGGAGATTTTTTCAGAATTATTAGGAAAACACCAATCTTCAAATCCAAGAAGCTCAATAAATCCAAAGCAAGATGGATTTTTTTAGAAATCAATAATTACAGGCAGAATAGTGAAATTTCAGAACATCAAAGGCAACCAGATTCTGAAAGCTGCCATAGAGAAAACATAGATCACATATCAATGAATGGTAATTTAATTGCCAATTTAATTGCTACTGACATCTCAGTTGCAATAAAGGAATCCAGAAAGCAATAAATCAACATGTTCAATGTACTGAGGGAGAAAAAAACCCAAAACTGTCAATCTAAAATTCTGTGTTCATGAAACTGTCTTTCAAGAACAACCTCAAAATATAGACAATTTCAAGCAAAAACTAAGAAAAGTTTATCACCTCAAAAGTTTCTAAAAAATGTATTTCAAGCAGAAGAAACATTTTTCCAGATGGAAAGCCTGAGACAGGAAGGAATGGTGAGTAAAAATATGAGTTAATAACAGCTAAGCAAACACTGACTGTGAAGTTGATAAAAAACACTAACAATAGTAATAATCTAATTTGAAGAGTGAAAGGATAGGCTGGAAATAAAATACAAAATAACAAAAGAAGCTAACAGCATTCTCAGATCCTTGTATTGTCTGATTCAGTAGAAGGATTAAAATATTGATTGGCTTTGAACTCGTGTAGGCATGTTAAAATAACTTTCTAAAGAAAGAGACATAGAGTGTATAACTTTTTCCAAACATGTCGAGTGAGAAATTATAGCAAGAAAAAGAAAAAAAATCAAGAATGAAGATGATTGGACATTGTGCAAAGTGAAATAAGCCAGTCACAAAAAGACAAATGCTGTGTGATTCCACTTATATGAGGCACCTAGAATAGTCAGATTCATGGAGACAGGAAGTAGAATGGTGGTTGCCAGGGGCTGAGGCAAAGGAGGAGAATGGTGAGGTGCTGTTTAATGGGTACAGAGTTTCAGTTTGGGATGATGACAATTTTCTGGAGCTTGGTCTCACAACCATGTGAATATACTTAACACTATTGAATGGTACACTTAAAAGTGGTTAAGATGATTAAGATGGTGTATTTACCACAACTTTTTAAACAGAAAAAAAAGAGATTGTTTAAAAAGAACAGGAAATGCAATATAAAAAGAAAACATAATAAGACAGTAGAGAGAGATCTTAACAGATCAGTAATCACAATAAAGTTAAATAGACTGAACTCTCCAGTTTCAATTTATTACATTGACTTTAAAATAAAAATCCAGTTATGTGCTTGTTAGGAGACACAATTAAAATATAAGAAGACAGAAATACTGAAAGTCAAAGAAGAGAAATACATATACTGTCATAAACCAAGTTTCCATATTTCTGAGGATTGTTTCTCAGTTTTCACACACTCAGAACACACATTTACACTTCTCACAAGACACTTTTGAATGCAGCACACTTTACCGAAGGCCTGGCGAGATGCCAGCAGTAGCCTTGCATTACAGAAATACAAACCATTTCGAACCAAACATTGCACACTCCTGATCCCCAAGCCTCTCCCCCTCCCTTCCCCCCTCTCCCTCACTTGCACCCAAGGTCCCTAATTCTTCCAGTCCTTCACACTGAGCAATTCGGCTTTCTCCGGTTGCTCTACCCAAACCGAGTCCTCATCCAAATCCATACAGACGCTTGGAATATTGACAGGCCTTTTACTTAACAAGAGCCTTCCTCCTCAGAAGGTAGTCATTTATTATTACATGCAGACTTAGAAGTAGCTGGGAAAATATCTCAATATCCAACAGTGCTCAGAGTGTGGCTCATTCAAGAGCACTGGTTTCTAACCAGCAGTGAGGATTAAACCTCTAGAAAGCTTCTTCATGGACCCTCTTGATCAGACCTCCTACAGCGGACTTGGAAAAGCCTGTGAAATAGAAGAGAAAACATGGAAGAAACTGCCGTTGCTGAGTAGGTCGTGATCATTCGAAATGAGAAGAAAAGAAGAGCAGGTTTCTGCTCCACTCTTGACTTCCATCGGCCGGCTGGCTCTAGCAATCTCTCCGGAACGTTGCCATGGTGTCTGCTCTGGCCCACCTGCCTGCAGCTCCTCCTGCCCCGCCATTGGCCCCCAACACACCATTCGAAGACCAGGGCTGCTCGGAAGACTTGTAGGGCTCCCCATTAGCGTTGGATAAGAGTCACACAACCTGAACAAGTTGCTCACCCCACTGTGCCTCAGTTTCTTCACCTGTAAATTGTAGATAACAATAATTTTTAGGCAGTGATAAGGTTGATAGAAGAATGAAGAATCAGTATTTGAAAAGCCTTTAGAACATTGCCTGACACATCATAAGTGCCCAGCAAATGTGAGCCATTACTACTGTTCATGTTGGTTTTTTCTCTTGCTTTGATCACAACTCTCTACTCTGCAGGTAAAGCTGCAGCATATGGTCCTACCTTCACCTGTCTTTCTAGACCCATGTCCCACTGTGACCCAAATTGGATCATCTCCACCCATCCTCCCCAAACATGCCTATGAGTTCTCACTTCTGCACTTTGCTCACTTTGTAACTTCCATTTGCAATGTGTGTTTTTTCTCTCTACCTATTGATTAATCGGCAGGTAGGTCATTTTTTAAAGGCATAACTGAAGTTTACCTCCTCTATAGACATTTGTCTTCTTGCCAGCTTCCTATATTAAATCAGCATCACTTCTCACCAGGAATTTTTAAATAGTCAAACTACCCTCAGCCCCCACCTGCCAATACCACCATTCTTAATGCTTCCAGAAAAATTGTTTTCCCCTTAGAAGCACATACATTCACTGATTGTCTGTGATGAGCTGAGCACTATTTAAAACCTTATATAGCATTTTATTACTCATCACAGCTACCCACTAAAGCAGGTATCACTATCTCCATTTTACAGGCAAGAAAACTGATACTCAGCACCAAGATCACAGAGCTGGTGGTGGAGAGGCCAGGGTCCACTGCCCAGCCCGCTTCCTCTAGCACCCAGGCTCCTTCCACTGCAGGCATCTCTGTGCCAGGTTTGCAATGCTTGCCAGTTCTGCCTACCATCTGTATAGCTACTAACTTAACTATTTTTATTTATATCAAGTTAATTTTTAATCTTAAAAATATTATGTTTAAAAAATGTATATGTCACTACTGTCCATTAAAGACTAACAAAACCTTGGAATATTACTCAATTATAAGAAACGACAGTGATCTAGCACCTCTTATATTTTCCTGGATTGAACTTGAGCCCATTATCCGAAGTGAGGTATCACAAGATCGGAAGAATGGGCTCCACTTGTACTCGCCATCAAATGGGCACTAATCGATTAACACTATGGTGCTCACATGGCAGTAATACTCTCCAGGGATTAGGGGGATGGGGGGTAAACTCACAACTAAAGGACATAGTGAGCATCGTAGAGGGAAAGGTCATGCCTCTAACCCTCTCTTGGGTGTGAGGCAAAGACATAAAATATAACCAAAATGTTTGTACCCTCATAATATCCTGAAATAAAAAAAAAACTAATAAAACTTGCCATAAATAGAAAGGAGGCTAAAGATAATACAGTGGAGATAATAAGATGTGATTAAATTTTAAACATAATAAGCAAGAATAAGGAAAAGCCCCCTAATGTGGTTCATAGTCCAGGCCCAGTGTGATCTGGCCCTGGCCCCTCAAGCCTTGACCCCTCCACTCTCCCCCTTGCGCTTTTCAATCCAGCCACAACAGCTTCTTTCTGCCTTTAATGCTTACAGTGCTTCTGCAGCCACAGGGCGTTTGCACATGCTGTTCCCTCACCCAGAACCCTCTTCCCCACCATCTTTGCTTACTTACCTCATTCCAGCCCTTCAAATAGCAGTGTAAGAGTCATTTCTGCTGGAAACCTTCAAACACCTCCTAATTGGGTCAAATCCTTCCATCCTTGGCCTCAGAGCACTGTGGATCTTCCCTTCATAGCACTTTTCCAGTGGCAATTTCTTTTTTCGTTTGTTTATGAGATTGATTAACATCTGTTTCTCCATCTGGATTATGTAAATTCCATTGGGGCGATGACCATGCCTAGTTTTGCTCACCACTGGAGTTCCAGAATCCAGCATGGTGCCTGATACATTGTAGGTATTTAATAGTATTTGCTGAATGAATGAGTGATTCCCAGATTTTTGAGATACAGCTAGCAAAGTCCTGCAATTCCTTGTGGGCACAACTTTTCTCTGCCTACTCAACAACTGTGTTCCGATTTAATTATGCGGCATGAGAGATATTGCAAGCTGTCTCCAGCGAGACCACCACTGCTTCTTCAGCAGCAGAGGAACAGCTGGGTGTGTTGCACACAAGTTCTGAGAGTGAGTGCTTCCCAAATCTGAGTTCTCCAGATACTGCCATTTCCATGGTCCATTCTCTGCAGATTGGTGCCATGTCATTCACATGAAGCTGTGACAGATGGCTTCCACGTGGTAAAATAAATATGTAATTAATAAAATTTAAGACAGATTTCCATTAACTTTTAAACTTCACTCTTCATAAAACACCAAAAATCTGATCATTTCTCTGCCAAGTCTGCGTAGCATTTTTCCAAAATCTCTCCTGACTTTGTTTCCTCATCTCCACTGCCAAACTAATTCACACTCTTGTCCTCTGGCATCTAGACCATTCTAACAGATCTCTCCATCCCTTTTCTTCCCTAACAGGTTCTCTAGACCAGGAGTGGGGAAACTTTTCATGTTGGAAGGCCACATTCAAGAAACTTCGCTTAGATATACTTAAAAATGTACATTATTTTGTAAATATTGAAATACTATGTACTTAATAATTTCAAAAAATGAAAACTATTTGTTAATTTTAAAGTTAACTCACCTCTTAATGATTTTGTTGTGTCTGCTTTTTATTGGAAAGCATTTGAATATTTGGTTGCTGCACGGAGGTCTGCATTTCCAGTTGATCTTCTAGATGGGTATCAGTCACTTGTGATCTTAAGGGCATCTTGATTTGGGTTAGGTAGAAGAATATATATTCACAGCAATAAGTGGATGAAAAGCAAGAACGCATTTTTCAGGAAGGTTGTCAAAGGTGTGGGTATTCTACTGCATTTTTCTATATTTCAATTGGATCTTTCTTAGCATCGATGACTTTAAAATGTCATCTGCTGAGAGCTCAATCAATTCCATCTGTAGTTCTTTAGGTGCCTTGGTGATATCAACTAGGTGAGGCTGAACTGCTAATCTGAGTGCGATGTCATGATTCTCAAAGTCAGTGAAGCTTTCATTTATTCTCCAATTAATAGGTCTGTAACAGCTGTATCATTTGAATCATAATGATTTGAATATATCATCCTGCTCATCAGTGACCTTTGCTAACTGGGGAAAATGTTCAACTGAAATTTCCTTTTGAAGAACAACTGTTTTGAAAAAAGATAGCTTTTTTCGAAATACTTGCATTTTTTGCCACATATCATATATAGACAGTGTTTTACACTGCAAAGAAATATTTGAGTCTTTTCGATTTGCCATGATATCACACAGAAATGTTGCATTCCTATAGAAACCTTCTTTCAATAATTCACATTTCTGATTCTGTTCTTCATAAAATTTAACTATCTGTTCTTCCAGAGATAAAATTTTGGCTAACAACTCTCGCTGCGATAGTCAAAACACTTTAGAATGATCCATCAAATTCACACTGAATACCTCATCATTCAACTTTAGCATGTTATGGAACTGAGGATGCCAGGTTGCATTTCCAGGAATATAGTTAACAATACTTATAACTTGTTGCAAAGTGTCACTTAAAATAGTAGGTTTAGCACAGAGATTTGGCTGATGCAAAATACAGTGAAAAGAAATGAGAGCATCTGGATCTGTTAATACTTTTTTTTATCTGTGCAATAAACCCTTCACATTTCCCTGTCATGGAAGGTGCGTCATGTGTACATATACTCACTACATTTACCAAATTCATTCCGACTTCACAACATTTATCTTGAAAGTTGTTAAAGATACCTATTCCCCGTGTTCTGTTCTTAAGAGTGGCCAAAGCGAATAACTCTTCATAGCAAAGAGAATCTTCTGTTATGATCCAAATGAAGTATAAAACCTGCACCGAGTCAGTAGTATCAGTTGATTCATCCAAAGCAATTGAATAATATATTTTCTTTTTGAAGTATTGCATGAAGTTGTTCTGTTAAGTTGAAGGCTGATTCATGCTGCTGGTCAGTTACGGTTCTCTTTGAAAGAGGCAGTTGTTTGTACTTTGAAACGTTATCAGGGTCTAAGCAGCCACAATTTCTATGTCACTGAATGACGTCCTTTTTTTCTGAGTATATAAGCTACTTTAGAAGTTGCTTCAGTGGCATTATTTCCAGGTCTTGTTACTGCTTGAAAGAATTGTCTTTGCTTTTGCTTTTCAGGTTTTAATTTCTACAATACAACCTTCTACACATCTCCCTCTAATTTAAAATATTTGTGGTCCTTAGTAGTGTTATAATGCTGATGAGCATTGAATTTCTTTAATGTTGATATTGTAGTGTCACAAAGCAAGCAAATCATTTATTTTAGCAGAAACAAGATAATATTGCAGTTCCCAATTCTCATTAAAAAATCTGTTTTCTTCCTTCAGCATTCTCTTAGTCTTCTTTGACATGATGGGTTGTTAAGAAGGCAAAATTAAAAAATACTGTCAAGCTGTGCAACTATTCACAAATTCCAGTTCAAACAGAAACACAGTGTACTGTTTTCAAAAGCTGATAACAGACTGGTATACTCGACCTCAATGAACTCTCGCCAACCAGCCTCGTGTCGTAGGGGCACCAGGCAGGCGGGGGAAGTTAGAACTGACTCATGAGCAAAGCAGCTGTCAATTTAGCCCTTATGGCTTATTAATGTTCTAATTGTGAGGGTCAATCTGGGAGAATTATTTCATTGAAACTTATTTCATTCTTGATATTTTAAATACATTCATTTAAAAAATAAAATAAAAATATAAAAGACCAACAAAAATGTATTAATAAAAATAAAAGGATTTGTTCTATAAAATTTGGATTCAGTCAAAGGCCACGCTTAAGGACATAGAAGGCCACAGGTTCCCCACGCCTGCTCTTGACAGTCGAAAATTCACATACGGGCAAGTTGCCTCTTAGCTGAGAAAACTGGGAGGTCCCCCAATTCCCTACAAAATCACATCAAGACTTGCCAGCAAAACATTTGACTCTGTTCACATTCTCTTTTTCTTCTTTGAACATCTGTCATTAAGTTTATGGAGTTCTTGTTCAAGTGCTCACTTTTTTTCTTCTAGACCTAAAAGGAATGGTCAAGCTTGCATTATGTCTGGTTTTCCTGTGGAGAAATCTGCCTGAAAAAAAAAATGTCTTATAAAAAGTTATGTGCAAGAACCTGTATATTCATTAGAGTTGATTTAATGAGATATTAGTAATGTAGCAATCCGAAGATTTGGATATCTTCACTCACATTGAGCCCTCTTGTAAAGGGTATAAAATATTATCTATATTACTGATAGTAACTAAGACACATTCTAATTAGATGTTTTATATAAATATATATATGTATATATATATAAAATCTATGGTCATTTACCCATTTGAACTTAAAGCTTGACTACAAAGATATTCAATAGTCTTAAAATGGTGGGGGGAAAAAACTTCCCAGTAAATATTTAAGGCCCCCTCAGGGTGGCCCCAAGACTGCTATTCAGCCTCTTTGCCCAACGAGGGAGAAAGCAGCTGAGCTGGCTGTTCTAGGGTCACCCTGAGATTCAGCCCAGGCCTGAAGCTCACCTACAGCCCACATCACACCCACACCAGTGCCAGGCCCCAGGGAACACGTGGAAGGAGAGTGTGAGTGACCCACATTAGTCCCCACAGCTGGGGAAACTCTCAGAGGAGCAGGTGACGCTTGCTGCTTGCTTGCTGCACATAAATCCTGGTGCAGGCATCACTTTAGGTCCAACTCTGTGTATGTGAATGAAAGGATCTTCTTCTGCTTTCTTTGAGGAAAAAAAAAATTGCCAACTTCCTTTGAAAGAATATAATCATTTACTTTACACAGATCCTGGGAAAAGCGTGGAAAACTGCACTCAGGCAGAAGAATGGCAGAAACAGGGAAATCGCTTCTAGTAGCAAAGTCATTTTTAAATCATCTCTCCAGGAAGGGAAGTTAATAGAGGAGCAGCCCAACAGAAGACCCAGAACCACTAGGCAGCTGTGACTCAGTGATGTCAGTCACTGATGGGAGTTAGGAGTCACAGCTACAATAAGCTCTCACTGTGGGAGCCCCAGAAAGTCACAGAACCTCTGAGTCTGTGATATGGAGATTGCAGAGTCAACACCATTGGAAAGGTGGGTGGGTAAGGGGAAGTATGAGAAAATAACCAGGCTTCAAATGTATCTGAGCCCAGGCGACAGATTTGGGGGCTTTTTGAGTTTCCTGTAGGTAGTTGTTTCTGGCAAGGTGGAGCTCACAGATGGATCATGTCAGACCCAGAATCTTGTCCTCAGCTTTGATGGTTCAGAAACATTTCATTTAACTAACAAAATAGTCCTTCCCAGCATCAGGATACCAAGGAAGCCAAATTAATAACCGGAAGTTTACTCACTGTGGGTGGAAGCTGAGCCAAAGGGGACCCGACAGTCACAGATACATTTTTTAAACTAAAACTCGCACAGAGCCTGAAATTCTGATGCAGTGAAGAAATGATCTAAAACCCAAGGCAAGATGGTCTGGAACACTAGACACAGTATCTCACTACCTTTGTGGCAGCTAAACAAACCCTGAAATTGGTTTTCTCCAATTCAGGAGAAATCCTTGTCTACCCTTTCTGTGGACTTCCACTCTTCTTTCTGCATCTGTCACAGTTTCCAAGGTTGCAGTTTATGTGATGTGGCTCTTGGTTTTCATCCTTATCCTCCTAATTCAGAAAAATCCTAATCTGATCAACCACATGTTTACAAGCCTTCTCTGAGTTGGGCTGCCCGTATATTATGGAAATTCTTATTATCCAGGAATGTCACTTCCTGACCCGATTCAGAGTGTAACTGTCTGCTGTTGAAGCTTAATTACATTTCCGAGAAGTAGTTCAGAAACACAGACCTGGGAAATGGCTTGAAGTTGGCTCCAATATGAATAGAGCTCTGTCAGGTGAAAAGGACTGAAAAAGGAGCAACAGTGAACGCCAAGGCAGCCGGTGCCTCTTGGGCCCGCCCCACAGTGGTGCCTTTAGGAGTCAGTCTTCGGTTAATTTTTTGGGTTACTCTTCATCTATGGCCTAAGGAAAGGGGAGCAGGTCATTCGATTTATGGTTAATTTTTTAGGTAAAATGCCACAGCGGCCATCCCAAAGCAAAGCATGAGGCTAGGAGGGCAATCCACAGAGAGAATTCCTGTTCAAAAATACAGGTGCAGGGAGTGGCCCCTTCACCATCAGACTTACCAGCGAATGGAGTGAATGCAACAGGGAACGCAAAGCAAGGTAGCATGAACTTAGAACCGTGGAAACGTGTGGAAGACAAAAGAACCAACTGAGGCCAACCCCCGGCCCCGTCAGGAACTGTGAGAGCCAAAAAGCCCAGTGCTAAGGCAGAAGTGATAGCCCCGCTGTCTGCTCTGTGGGACCACACCTGGACCTCTAGAGGCTGCAGAATTCCTGGAAGTTTTAATGGGAGTAAAGGACATTTGTTTCCACAGAGTGAGAGGAAATTAGCTTTGCTCCCAACAAAGTGCACGAGTCTTCCTGGCCCTCCAAGGAGTTGTTTTTTCCTTAATGGTTTAATGGGCCCTGGGTAAACAGTAGGTGAGCCCCTGACTTAAATGGACAAGTCTGAGTTTATATAATACAGCCCTGCAGAGCTAATAAGGCAGGGTGGGGAGCTGCTTTAAAGCTGTTACTTTTATATGAACCTAAAGGGAGATGAAAGAACCCTGTGGATTGTTTTACTGGAACAAGCTTAAAGAAAGGTTTCATTTATCACGGGGAAAAAATTTCTCTGAAAGTAGGGAATCAGTGGAAATAATGCATGAAAGATACAGTGGTGAGGCTGTTAGAATGTGTCATGGTGCACAGTGACAATGGCGATGGCTCAGGAATGGGGTGGGGTCAGAAGAGGAAACCCGAAAGGAAGATCCTGGACCCAGGGTCAAGAGCCTGGGCTATCATGTAACATCTGCTGCTAACTGTGATCTTGACGGAGCCCACTGTGGGCCTTGCTTCCTACATCTGTGAGATGCTACTATAAAAGCAACGAACACTTACTGAGAGCTTATCCCATATGCCAGACACATCTTCCAAACACTTTGTATGAGTTACTTCACTTAATTGTCACAACAATATGAGGTAGGGGGAAAACATTCTGGCTTCTCTTGAAAAATCAGAAAATCTAACAGTGTTGGGCATGAGTCCAACATGGCAACAATGCGCCAGAGCTGAATAGAGAAGGCGGCTTTAGATAAGACCATCAGCCACAGACCTCAACCCTCTCACTGTGCTGCCCATTTTGTAGGTGGCACCAGAGAGGTTCTGGCAGCATGTGAGTTTGTGACCCTGGTCAGATTGTCTCAACAATTCCTCCTTCACCCCTGAGAGTTGATGCTCTTTACTCCATGCTGCCCTGCCCAGGGTGGTCAGGCCATTCCTGAGTATTCAGACACAGGCAAAGTGTGCAGGGTAACCTTGAGTTCCCCCTGTTAAGGCTCCTAGGAAGCAGGGGCACTGAGCTGGGGGAGGGTGCTCACTGTGCCCTGTGAAGTAGAGTTTCAATGGGACAGTGGGACTTGAAAAGGGAAAGGAGAAATTTACAAGGAAATTTTGAAACCCCTAGGACAAAGAAAGAAACACCTATCCTAGAGGCAAGACCAAGCATGGCCATAAGTTACTTAACCTCTCTGTGCCTCAGTTTCCTCATCTATCAGTTAATATATAGCCCATACCTCATAGGAGGTTGTGCAAAGCAGAGTAGGAAGCACTTTGGGTAGCTAATGACTCTCAAGTTTCTAGTCCTTTGACCATCATGACAGTCCTGTGGTTTCATGAAAGAACTATTTATTTCTATTTTAAAAACACAAAAACATAAAAATCTTTTTGGCTTAAGCTAGCTTGTGTTGGATTTCACCCACCAGGAAGCTAGAAAGAGAAATTACTTACAGATAAACTAACACATTACAAATCCTTCAGTTCTCTGTGTTTTTCAAATGTTCTATTTCTAAATAGGCCTCTGGTGAAGATAACGATCAGTTCATTGATTTGTTTCCAGGAGGACAAGGTAAGATGAAGTCCTGCTGATCACATTTCTAATTCTTTTTAGTCCCATTGCTTTGGGAAAGTCTCTACACCAGTCATCCTTCTCCAGGCTCTCCCCTTTCCCCCCACCCCGGCTCCCCATCTGTAGCCACCAGGAGATAGGAGAAATCCCAGAGCAGCCTTGCTTCATGGGCAGCAGGTCCTTTTCACTAAGAATTCACTTAGACAACAGTCCCCAAGCTGTGATTACTTTCTTCAATTGAGATTCCTCTGCTAGGGCAGATGCCCTATTCATCTGGAAACCAGCATGTTGAGAGCTGCTTGCATCTGCCTCTTTCTAGCTTTTCAACATGGCCTTCAATCCAATGAGCTCCCCCTACCTTCCTATAATTACTGTTTTGGAAAGACCTGATTTCTGTTGCTTGCAACCCAAAAACCTAACTCTAATATGGCACCTCAGTGGTGAGGACAGGAAGTAGATGGTAAAAGGGAGGTATCGTGTTGGCAAGGGAAAGCCTTTTAGAGCAAGTGAAATTTGTGCTGAGCTTTCAATAAAATGTGGGAACAGGGCAGGCAGAAGTCTGCAAGGAGAAGCATTCCAAGAAGGGAATAGCAGATGCGAGGACTTTGACTTGTAAACATAGTCAAGGAGCACATGGAGGCCAATGTGGCTAGAGTCGAGTGAGTGAGCAAGAGAGCAGTAGGAGATGAGCGCAGAGGGGATTACAGAGTCTCTGGGCTGCAGTGAGTAATTTGGGTTTTATGACGTTGTATGAACACTGAGGGGCTTGATCAGAGAAATGGCATACTCTGATTTTTAAAAAATACCTTTCTAGCTTGCTGTCTTAAGAATTGACCACGTAGAATAGTCCAGGCACTTCGGGACAAGTGTAGAAATGCAGAGACCAGACCTCACTGGGAGGATGCTATTGCAGGAGTCCAGGTGAGAGGTGACCATGGCTTGGGTGTGAGTTATGGCAGTGAA
This sequence comes from Avahi laniger, assembly GCA_963575035.1. NCBI lineage: Eukaryota > Metazoa > Chordata > Mammalia > Primates > Indriidae > Avahi > Avahi laniger. Next base: position 26,441 of record CAUYSK010091407.1, read on the forward strand.
GATGGAGAAGCTCAAACAGATTTGTGGGATGGCTTTTAGGAAAGCTGCCTTAAAGAATTTGTCGAGGTGGAGTGTGAGAAGAAGAGAAGAATCAAGGTTGAGTCTTGGATTTGGGACTAAATGACAGAAGAAATGAATTTGCCATTTGCTGGGTGGTGAAAACTGGCGGAGAGAGATCTGTCATTTAACAGCCTGTATTAGTCATCTAGTGCTGTGTGAGAAATGCCCTGAAAACTTAATGGCTTAAAATTATAATAAACATTTACTATCTCACAGTTTCTGTGTGTCAGGAATTCTGGAATGGCTTCTCTGGGTGCTTCTGGCTCATGGTTTCCTTATGAGGTTGTAGTCAAGATGTCTGCTGGTCAGTCTTGGTTGGGGCTAGAGGATCCGCTTTGCAGGTGGCTCACTCATGCCACCAGGATGTGCTGGCCACTGGTGGGAAACTACAGTTTCTCACTGTCTGGACCTTTCCACAATCTGTTTGATTGTCCTATACAAGTGATGTAAAAAAGCAAGACAAAAGCCGCAATGTCTAGCCTTGGAAGTCACACTCATTATTTCCACAGTATCCTGCTGGTTACACAGGTCAGCCCCATTCATTGTGGGAGGGGACTATGCAGGGGCACGAATGCCAGGAGGTGAGAATCCCTAGAGGCCCTCTTGGTGGCCACCATGCCGTCCACACAGATGGCAGAAGGAAGTGCAGACAGAGCCGGCAGTGTGCCAGAGAGGCCAGGCTAAGGAGAAGGAGCTGGAGGATGGGTAGGGCTGGGACTGGAATGAGCAGATTCCCAGAGATGCAAATGGCTGAAAGGGAGTGATTCCAGACACATGGAATGGACATGTCAGTGGAGCTGGATGTTCTCCACTAAAGGGGAAGCTGGGCTGGAAAGACTCTGCTTCTGCATTTTGTATGGAAATCCCTGCAGCTTCCTGTTAGGGTTCAGGACATATTGAGTAGCCTGCCAGAGTGTGTGAATGGTGATGTCGTGAGGGGACCAGCAGAAGGAAGAGGGAATCCCAAACTGAAGATGTAAAAACAAGTCAGTCCAGGCTACCAACTGGAGTTCAGATGTAAGCATCTCTCTCTCTCTCCCTCTCTCCCCCTCTCTTTCTCTCTCTTCCCCCCTTTTCTCTCCCTCTCTCTTTCTCCCCTTCTCTCTCTCTCTCTCCCCTCCACCCCCTGTGTCACACAAGGGCTTCGGGCAAAAACTCTGCAGCTGAGCCTCAGGATCAAGCCTGAAGCCAACACAAATGCTGCCCTGCCTGCAGGACTAGCTACATAATTTGTGGTGCCCAGTGCGCATGGGAATTTGAGGTCCCTTGTTCATAAATAATTAAGAATCTCAAAACAATGACAAGAGAACATTCAAGCAAGCACCAGGCTCTTGTAAGTGCAGGGCGCTGTGTGACTGCGTAAGTCACACAAACATAAAGCCAGCCCTGCCTGCCTGTGGCTGCTCCTAAGTCCACAGCCTTGATGCCTGCCCTTGACATTCTTCCGGCCAGTCTCCTCGCATGGCCCCTCTAGCCCTGGGTTCAGCCACACAGGGCTCTGAAGGAGAAATACTCTTCCTTGCTTCCTTCCTTATTGCCTCTCTCTCATTCTCTGAACCTTGGCGCTTCCATCTTCCCACCTCCTGGCCAGTACACACCCTGTGATCTCCATCACAGTGTCTGAGCTCCTCCCTCCTTCTTACAGTTCTCTTCCTGTCTTCCGCAGCAGTGACACAACACAGCCCACACCTGCCCTCCCGGATCACCCTGCAGTCTCTTCCCGTCGTCGCTTCAGCTCTTCCTCACACACCCCTTTCACCTCTGTCCAGCCCTTACTCCATCTCCTCAGCGTTGTTTCGGAAAGCCCTCCCCCACCTTCTTCTTGTCACCAAGATTCTGCCCAACAAAAGAGTTCTTCCTGCAGCCTGGCAATATTCCAACGCCTCATAACAATTCTGTTCAGTTTTATAAGACAGCTACATTTTAAAGCTATTTTATCAAGTGATAAGAGATATCTAAAAGCTTATTTTTCTTACCACTCTAATTTTATAAATGAGGAAATAGAAATTTGGATGGGTTAAGTGACTTGTCCAAGCTCACATGTGGCAAAGCCAAGGCACGATTCCAGCACCTGAAGATTCCTACTACAATTTTTAAAGTAATTAGAAATTAATGGGGTCATAGAGGGAAAAGGGAATAAAACAATATGTGGATTTTTAAAATAGTAGCTTCATATGTTTTGGCACCACTGAGAGGTGGGGTCTGTGTCTCTTCCCTTGAGTCTGAGGAGGCTTGCGACTGCTTTGAGCAGCAGAGTAAGGTGGCAGTGATGCCAGCCCGGCAAAGGTCTGACTGGTTCTATTGCGGTGCTCACTCTGGGGGAAGCCGGCCTCCATGTAATATCTGGGACATATCCTGGGACTGCCATGCTAGGGAGGCCACATGTGGGTGCCCTGGTCAACAGCCCCAGCTGAGCATCCAGATGATAGATGACATCAGCTGACAGCCATGAGATGAGCAGTCTTGGACATCGATATCCAGTCTTTGGAAAATTCTAGCCCCTGCCTGTACGTTTTTCCAGCTGAGGCCCTAGATACCATGGAGCAGAGACCTGCTGCCCTGCCTGAATTCCTGGCCCACAGAACCTGTAAGTATAACAGAATGGTTGTTCAAGGACAGTAGTTTTGGGGTGAATCGTTATGCAACAGCAGTAACTGGAAGAGATACTTACAGCCTGTGCATCTGTCCACTGATGTTTAAGCCATAAATTCCCGTGACTTTCTCCAACAGCTTTTCAGAATTCCCTTCACAGGCAATGAAAAGCTGATGCTTTTGAAGCACATGCCGAAAGAGAGCAGGGCTTCCCCCTCCTCATCCACACTGCTCACTCCGGCTAGGCCTGCTTTCTGAAAAGAAGTGGACAGGCAACGGTTTCAATGCCAGTTCCATATGGAACCTCTCTGAACTTCAGTTCCTCCTCTATGAAATGGGAATTAGGGACGTGGAGTTGTTGGGGGATTCCAGGAAAGTGAAGGTGTGAACATGCTCTGGGGACTTTACAGCATGTTGTAAGGATGATCGTTAAGGCCGCCCACAGTCTGTTTCCTGCTGTCCACCCCACCCCACCCCTTGCCTTGGCGCCTGGTGCATACAGCCTGACTCTGTCAAGATAAATTTCCCAGCCCAAGCTATTAGCTTTCCACAGCCTCACACAGCTGTCATCCTTCCCCTCCAGTTTGCACCTTTCCAATAAAAGCACTGCCTCTTTTGATTACAGGAGAATTCTCCACTCTAATTGACTTCCAGGCATTAAAGTTTTACTGAGATGATCTCAGAGGCTCTCTGGGGAGCAGGGGAAGTGCCGAGCATCGCTGCCTTAGGCCCTGGTGCTTGCAGAGAGTTCCTAAAACTGTTGGCTCTAAAATTTTGGCAGAGTACGTACTGGGGAGTATAAAGAGCAGCTCAAGGCAAGGGAAGCACTCCATCTCCCTCCTGTCCTGGGTGCTGGAGGCAGGAGCCGCTGCACCTCAGGCTCTCTGCTGCGACACACTGACCTGTGCCACAAGGGGCAGAGCAGCACACAGACCAGGAGGCCCTCACGCCTGCATTCCTGCCCCCAATCTATCCACTCGACGCCCCTGTGGGGACATAAAGGAGTGAAAGGCATGGTGCCCTCCCCTGAGAAGTCAGCAATATACCTGCACATAGATCATGAGATAATAGAAGACAATAGAATTAGGTGCCAATTTGGGTGGCATAATTAGCACTAAAGAGGTAAACTGGAAGAGGAGAAAGGAGCAGGGATTAGGGATAATTGGGAGAGGTTTCGTGCTGGAAAGGAAACAAGTGCTGGGCCTTTGAGAATGATAACAGTAAACAGTTATACACCATTCGCTTTATGCCAAACCCTGTCCCACCCCTTTGTATATCTTAACATATTCATTCCTTCCAACAACCCTTTGAGATAGATTATACTTTGAATCCCCTTTTTGTAGATGAGAAAATTATGGCATGAAAAGGTTGAGAAACTCAGCCCAGGTCTGAGCTAGTGAACGGTGTAGCCAGAAAGTCTGTGTGAAAGTCTGTGTGCTTCCCCACGGCACTGCGCTCTCCTTCCAGGCATGAAAGGAGACGAGAAGAAAGGGACAGACCCTCCGAGCAGGACGCACAAGGGCGCAGAGGTGGGACTCTGCTCTCTGTTCAATGGCCAATCACATCTTTTCCTCATTTCCTGGGGGGAAAAAGAATGTACATGATTTCTTATGTTTAGGAAATTTCTGGAATGATACAAAAACCTGATTGTTGATTACCTCTTAGAAATAGAAATGGAGGGGAGTAGAGGGAAGAAAGAGGAATTCTTACTTTTCATTTTATACTCTTTAAAAGTTAGAAAATTTTGCCTTGAATCACTTTAACAACTAAATACTATCTTATAAAAAACAAAGGGAAGACCCTCCCCACCATGCCCTACCATTCCTCTGAGGGAAATGGCGGCTCAGATGGGGAAACAGACCAAGCCAGGACCAGTCCTTGGGCTGCAGATGTGTGGGGGGAAGATGAGCCTCTGGATTCTTCCCTCTGCCTAGCGGGAGCTGGGCACTCCCGGGCTGCTGCCGGCTCAGACAACCCCTCCTGCAGGCTCAGGATGCCAGGCTCACCCCACCTTCTCCCCCCTCCTCTCCGAGGTTCCCAGCTTTCCACTCACCACCGTGTGTTTGCGGGGATCACAAACAGAGCTGAAGACACATTTGTTTGACCCCAAGACGTTTTGCAATTTTTAAAAATTAGTTAAGAGCTTACAAAAATTGACAAAATTTATATAAACATCTGGATTCTGGACTTCCTTTGATAAAACCAGAAGATCTGGCCATCCTAGGCCTGCATTCTCCTCCGGCACCTTGGAAGCTGATGCAAGTTGATTCCATCCCCTTAGACAGGACACATGCCGTCAGTTTGACTCCATCCTCACCACTTCCTACATTCTCACAATGTCAAGGTCAAATGCCATTTATATTGCACCTATGCTATTGTTTTTCTTATAACTGTCATGCTTCCTCAGCTATGTCACCTGCCAGATCCTGGTAAGGAGTTGAATTTGCAGTCTGTGGTTTAGGTTGCAAATAAGGTCCAGTTGTTTCACAATTCTGTCCTTCCAAAGATCCCTGAGCGCAGGAACAAAGTCCAACACATCCTTTGCATTCCACACATCCTCTAATGGTGGAGCTTTTCACTGAAGCCCTGATGAATTGATCTGTCATGATTAAGTTACAGAGCAACGACCTGGTTTCAATCTATCCAGGACTGGCCGTGGCCACATCATCTGGGCAGCTCAACGTTCAACGCTCCCCGAGAATGCTCTGTGCTTTTATGCCTCGGAACATTGATAGACAACACGCTGCTCCCCCTAGACTTGTGGGTTTACTAAATATAACTGCTGATTTCTGTTCTCTGTCTTTAACAACCTGCATCCTTCTGGCTGAGCTATCTTCCCCCCTTGACAGCCAACTTCCCGTTACATCTCTCTCCTGCTCATGCATATTATATGAATGTCTTGTGTATCAACAAAAGGAGGAATCCCTATACCTTCTACCTGACTCATTTCAAATAGTAAAAATACCCGGACAGCCAATGTGTCCTGCTAAAATTCTTTCACATCTTTAATTTCAATCCTTACAGCAGCACTCGGAGGGTGGCATGGTCACTATATTGCAGATTAGGAAACCAATGCACAGATGGGGTAAGTGATTTGCCAAGCATTGCATCTCCCAGCTGGGACCTAAATCTAATCCAGTGCCCTTTCTTAATACTTCAAGGACAAGCAGGGTTTTACTGGGTATCTTTGCATTTTGCATCTTGTTCTTGTCCACTGTCTAGCCTTCAGCTGTGCATCAGGCTGAAGACTTCCTACGCCACTGTCCTTCCTCACCGCACATCCTCGGTAGGTACAGACACCCTTGATTCTCAGGAGCTGTGGCTGGTGCTGCCCTGAGCCCACGTGGTCCCAGAGAACCAGTCCTTAATGTGTTGCAGTAAGAAGAGGAAAGAAAAATGTCATTCTCCTGGGGCACCTCTCTGCCTCAGATGACCTGTGACTGTGGTTGTTTGGGATGACTTGGGGATCCACTTGATCTCTGGGGTGGCTGTGGGAGCAAAATAATACTTTTTGAAGGGCCTTGTGAGGGGCAACAGACCCCAGACCCTGGAGCACCTGGGAGTCTTATTCATCAAAGAACCCAGGATTGAGGTTACTGGAATCGGCAAAAAGGAGCCCTAACAAAAGCAAATCCCAGGTGCTGCTGAGAGGCACTCAGCCAAAGTTGGGTCGCACGTCTTTTCGGCCAGGTCGGGCTGTATGTGGGGGTCTCAAAGCTATGCTGACTTTGGCTCCCTTCTCTGTCCTCTAAAATTACTAGTTTTTAATCAAATACTTTCATACTAAAGACGAGGGAGCTTGGTTGTACTATAAGAAACAAGTCATGTGTTGACCATAACACCAGGCCAATGGAAGCTTCCAGTCACTGAAAGAGATTTCATAAAATTACAGGAGGCACTGTAAATTCAGAAGAAACAGAGGTATGAGAAAGAAAAGTCTGCACATTCAAAGAAAGAAATACCCAAGTGGTTTTCACTCATCACTTTCCTCCTACAATGGTGGCCGTTGCTGTTCATGCCCTGCCTGACGTCCTTCTCAGCCCACCTAAGTTCCACAGCTCTGGAGAGGGCGTCCAGCGCTCAAGTGCCTGCACATCTCTCTTCTGTTCTGCCTGATGGTTTTCTCCTGCACCCAGGGAACTTTGGATGGGGGGCTGCTATTAATACCCCCGGGGGCAATTTCTCCATAAATTGGGTAGAAAGCAGCCTTCCCTTCCTCTGGTGGGAAAGTTGTGAGGCATCTCCCACCTGGTGTCTGAGAGGGTCCCCAGTGAAGTGGAGCCCTGGCTGTCCCTGTGGTGACCATTCATTAGCATACCCTTTATTGGTCTTTCTCCTTTCCCTGCCCCAGTCTCCTCTGTCCTCTATATTTCTTCCTGGGATCACCTCCCAAATAAACTATGTGCACCCAAGTCCTTGTTTCAGAGTTTGAATGAAAGGAATCAAAGTGGATACAAGATGAGACTGAAAGCTAACTCAATAATATACTTTTGATAGCAATTAATCTTATTTTTCTTAATTCTAATTAAAAAGTATTCCTAGATATTGTCGTAGCTGAGAGAGGGATCAGCTAAGCTCCTAGATCCCTGCATAGGGACCTGTAAAAGGGATGTTAAAACGAGCACCCAGGACACCAAGTGCTACATTTAAAGTGAAGTGCTAGACTTGGATAGGACATATTCGAAACAGGTTTAGATGTTCAGAACATGTCTAGGACTTACATAAAACTGGTTTCGAGATGCCTGGCTGCTTGCTTATTTACTGGTGAAGTTGAAGAGGCCACGAGTTGGAAAAGAGGAAGATCTCTTCAGAGAGAACTGTTGGTGTGTTATGATTCCTCCCTACCTGTGTCCCGCGTCAACAGGAGACAGGTATGTGGAGGGCTGTGGACCCTCACTCAGTCCCAGTGAGAGAGCATCAAGGAATGCTCCTGAGGAACTCAACCCGGGACCTTGGAGTCTGCAATGTCTGTGGAGCAGGGAGGTGCTGGCTAAACCAAAGGATGGGGGCTGTTTCTATGGACCAGTGGGGAGGAAAGGGGAGGGACAACTTAAACAGACTTGGCCCACAAGATCCACCTGGAGGCAGATGGAGACTATCAGTAAACCTGTCAATATAGGGGTTTAGGGGAGAGATGCAAATGGCCAGCAGAGGAGCTATTTGCCTGCACCAGAAGACTGCCAGAAACGTGAGGCCAGTCTCTGAAGACCCCACAAGAGCATTGCATGAGAAACAACTTCAAATGTTTGCGCAGCCAAAGGATATAGCACCAAACCGCAGCCACAGTGGTCAAGGAGAATTTTTCTTGCTTCTTATTCCACCTCCCACCTCCCCACACCCACGTTCACCCACCCTGCACACTCAAAGATACAAACAGACTTCCGGGAAACTAGCAAACTTGACAGGAAAGGGTAGATGAGATAGAATGTGACCTCCAGACCCAAAGTAGGCCCACACTGAGGGACAAGAGCAGTCTTAATTTAAGAAGTTGAAGCAGGGATGTAAACATAGCTTTCTGGATGAAATTAGTATTTGAATTGTGGATTCAGGAGATTACTTCCCCAATGTGGGTGGGCATCATCTAATCTGTCGAGGGCCTGAATAGAATGAAAAGGCAGAGGAAGGAGGAATGCATTCCTTTTTCTTCCTGCCTACCTGTTTGAGCTGGAACATCAGTCGCCTTTCGCCCTCAGACTGGGATTTACACCATCGGCCTGGTTCTCAGGCCTTTGGACTTGGATTAGAATTACATCACAGTCTTCCCTGGGTCTCCAGCCTGCAGACAGCAGGTTGTGGGGCTTCTCAGCCTCCATAGTCACATAAGCAATTTACCCTGACTAATATGAAGCCGTAACCCCCCAATGTGATTATATGTAGAGATCGGGCCTGTGAGGAGGTGATCAGGGTTAAATGAGATCGTAAGGGGGGTCTTTAATCCCACAGGGCTGGCACACTTACAGAAGACAAAGAGACACCGCAGCACCAGTGCTCATGCTCTCATGCGCACTCTCTCTCTTCCTCTGGCTCTGTTTCTGCCATGCGAGGACACAGTGAGACGGTGGCCATCTGCAAGACGGGGAAGAGAGCCCTCACCAGAAACCTGATTGGCTGACACCTTGATCTTGAACTTCCCCAGCCTCCAGAACTATGAGAAATAAATATCTGGCCTGTGGTATTTCATTTGTAGCAGCCTGAGCTGACTAATACATTTACACATAGTAAAAAGTGCATGGGCAAAGGGGCTGGTTCTCAGAGAAAATACTGTCAAAAGGCAGAGTCCAGCAGCACCCATGAAGCATTATCCCAGGCAGGGAGTGCCTCACAGATGGGGCATTTCAATCTACTTGGAGAGTCTGTCCTTTTAAAAGATGGGTGCATCTAGCTGTTAAGCTCCATGACACCAGCCATCAGTCATCCAATGAGCCTCATTTGCAGGAATCCCTGGCGTCATGATTAGGTGGCTTCCAGGAAACAATTTCCTAAAGGAGGACTCTAGGAAGCTGCCATAAAGACCTGGTTCTCTTGGCAGTTTTGTCACTAGCAAATGAATAAATCGGCATGCTTCTGGTGTGGGCTTTGAACTTGAGACCTTACATTTGAGAAAATTGAAGCACTCAGAGGAGAATTCCCCCAGAATCCCACAACAACATTGGCCCACCTAGTAGTATCTGCATCCATAATCACTGTCTTTCTTCCTTTGGCATATTGCAAAGATGACCAAAAATTCTTCCCCTACCTGAATCTATGCCCCGTTGCAAAATAACTTTGCAGTTTCTCCCATCAAGAAGGAACGTTGCCAGGCACACTGGTTTGTGCCTATAAAACCAGCACTTTTGGAGGCTGAGGTGGGAGGATCACTTGAGGCCAGGAGTTCAAGACCAGCCTGGGAAAAATGGTGAGACCTTGTTTCCACAAAAAACTTTTAAAAAATTAGCCAGGCACAGGAGGGGCGCGGTGGCTCATGCCTGTAATCCTAGCACTCTGGGAGGCCCAGGCGGGAGGATTGCTTGAGCTCAGGAGTTTGAGACCAGCCTGAGCAAGAGCGAGACCCCGTCTCTACTATAAATAGGAAGAAATTAGTCAAACAACTAAAAATAGAAAATATTAGCCGGGCACGGTAGCACGTGCCTGTAGTCCTAGCTACCAGGGAGGCTGAGGCAGGAGGATCACTTGAGCCCAGGAGTTTGAGGTTGCTGTGAGCTAGGCTGATGCACGGCACTCTAGCCTGGGCAAGACAGTGAGACTCTGTCTCAAAAAAAAAAAAAAAAAAAATTAGCTGGGCACAATGGCATGCACCTGTAGTCCCAGCTACTCAAAACGCTGAAGTAGAAGGATCACCTAAAGCCAGAAGTTCATGGCTGTGGTGAGCTATGATTGCACCACTGCACTCCAGCCTGAGTGACAGGATGAGGCCCTGCCTCCAAAAAATATAAATTTAAAAAAAAGAAGGAAAGTCTATTTTTCCAATCCTTGAATCTGACTTGGCCACATGACTTGCTTTAGCCAGTAGAACATTAGAAACGTGATGCAAACAGAGGCTTGAAAAATATTTGCACACTGGCACTTGCCTTCTCTTGCTGCATTTGGAACCCTGAGACCACCACATGCACACGCTTGAGCTAATCTCGCAGAGGATAAGAGACCACGTGGAGAACAACCGACACATCTCAGTTGACAGCCAGACAATTGTTAGATTTATGAGTGACATGTGACTATCAAACAGATGATCTGAGACCATCCAACTTGCAGCTAACCCACCAGTTGACCACAGCTAGCCCAGGAAAGATCAGTCAAGCCAGTCAGACAAAAGAACCCTCAGCTGACCTGCAAATCCACCTGATAAACTGAGATACCTCCTATTACTTTGGATGAACTCTCCATGGTCCTGCCTAAAGCCATTTTCAACTTATACAGCTGCCTCATCTTATTCTTAGCTTTAGAGACATGGTGTCATCATTTCTCTCTTCTCTCTCTTGCATCAAAAATATTCCCTATTTTAATGAATAATTTCCATTACTTTATAAACATGCTATGAAAGAGAACAAAAACCTTCTTTTGACTCCACTTCCCCTGCCAGCTTCTGCCCTGATTGTCTACTCCTTTTTGCAGCAAACTTCCTTAAAAGCATCCTTTATTCTTACTCTCTCCAATTCCTTTCCTCTTGTTTTCTCTGAAACTCTATACAATCAGGCTTTTGCCCCCACCCCTGTAACAAAACTGCTCATATCAAGATCACCAGTGGTGCCTAGGCTGTTAAACCCAATGGCCAGTTCTCAGTGCACATTTTCCTTGATCATTCAGCAGCATTTGACACAGTTGATCATTTGTTCCTCTTATATACAGTTTCTTCTCTTGGCTTCTAGGTCACCATTCTCTCCTGGTTTTCCTCTTATCTCTCTGGCAACTCCTTCTCAGTATTCATTTATGGGCTATTCTGTTCTCAACAACTTAACACGTGAGTGCCACTGGCTCCATCGGGGGCCTCTTCTCTTCTCTACCTACCCTTGGTGATCTCTCCCATCAATGTGGCTTTACATACCATCTATTTTTTGATGACAGTCCATCTATATTTATCTCCAGCCTGTATCTCTCTCCTAATCACTAAACTCACATTTTCAGTGCCTATTTGATATCTCCACTGGGACGTCTAGCAGACATCTCGAAACTAAACTACTAAGAATTTCTTGTGCTTGAAACACAAGTCTTCCCCATGTCGGCTAACGGAAAATGAATCCTTCCAGTAGCCAAAAAACTTCACATCATCCTTTCTCTCACACCACATATGCAACGCACCAGGATAAATTGTGGGTGTACCTTCAAAGCCCATCACTTCTTACCTCCATGTGGGTTTAAGTGACCACAGATTCCCACCTCAGCTACGGCAATGGCCTCCTAACTGGTCCCCCTGCTTCCACCTTTGCCCGCTGCAATCTGTTCTCTCAACACAGCAGTCCAGTGATCCTTCAGTAACGTCATGTCATGTCACTGCTCTGCTCAAAACCTTCCTGCGGCTCTCTGATTTACTCAGTCTTCACAAGGACCTACGAAGCCCTGTTTAATCTGCTTCACACACACCCCCATTATATCTCTGACCTCACTTCTGACCACTCTCACCTAAACTCACTCCGCTCCAGCCACACTCAGCTCCCTGCTGTTCCTGGGACAAGCCAGGCGTGCTCTCACCTCAGGGCCGCAGCCCTGTCATCCCCTCTGCTGGAATGCTCTTCCCCAGGTGTCAGCGTGACCCGCTCCCTCATCTCCTTCAGTTGTTACTGTCTCTGTGAAGGTAACACTCCAACCACTCTACTTAAATTATGACCCACAATGAAATCTCAATCCCCGTATTTTGCTTTATTTATTTTTCTTTCCATAGCACTTATTCCCTTTTAACATCCTATACAACTTACTTATTAGGTTTGACTCTTATTCTCCCCCCACCCCAAGATTGCTAGTTACACAAGGGCAGGGATTTATGTATGTTTTGTTTACTGACAATCCCAAGTGCCTAGAACAGTGCCTGGCACACAAATGAGACACCTAGTAAATGTTTGGTGAGTGAATGAATTACTGGTTGGATAATGGAGGTAAATGAATATGGGGATCCAAAGATTCAGAAAAGATCCTAGGCCTCAGACAATGGAATAACGGGGCTTCCCCCCACTGCCATCTGCATTATCACATAATATCTGTAAGTATTTATTATAAATACTAACTAATGTCCGTTAAGGTACATGTTTATGGGTTCCCCCGGTGTCTGTTCATATAAGAAAACTCAATTTTAAAAACAAATACATTAGACATCTATAAACTGGGAAATGAGGAGGGAAGGATTTCCATAATCCCCTTCCAAAAAAGGAGGGATTCTTTGCTTTAAGAGCCCCCTCCCATAAAAGGAGGAGTCTCTGATTTTTAAACATGAAATGTCCCACGGGCCTTTAAAATTGACTTGCTTTATAAATATTTTATTTACATGTACTGCTTTTTAAGGAATACGATTACTATGTTAAGGGAAGGAAGGACAGACAGCTATATGGCAGCTGGATTTCTCACTAAGCCCAGAGAGCAGCTTCTACGAGCCAGCCCAGCATGGCCATGATTCAAGTTTGGAGCAAGCAGATGCAGCTGTCATAGGGAAACGTCAGTCCTCTCAGGGGAAGGAGCTGGATTAGCGAGTCGGGAGCCAGGTTTGCAATCTCCACTAACCAAACACACAGCACATTTATGATGCTTTTATGCCTCATGAGCCCTACCAGTTCTCATAACATAGAATTAAGGAGTTCCTTAGAAAAAAGCCTATTTGAGGATAAGTGTTCCTGGGAAAAAAGGTCATTTAACGTGAATCCACTTAACTGGGAAGCAGTGTTTTACAGCAAATGATGGAGGTAAGGGAGAGTGTGGATTGAGGCTTTATCTTAAACAGAACTAAAAATTATAACGCTAAATGTATTTTATGTGTAACTACATTTTGATTATAATTGCAACTATGGACTAATTCTTAGGACAGGAAAATGAATCAAGACTTGAGTGCGCTTTTTTCTGAAAAAGAAAAAATTGTAACATAGCAAAATATGGAATCCATCCCTTCTCATTTGACCTTCACAGCAAAACTTCAAAGAAGGTAAATGTTGCAAAATAGCCGAGGGCTTCACTTTCCCCAGGACCTCTCCTAACCCTCTGAATTGCCAATTATCCTCCTTTAAAGACTCTGTTATGTCATCATCTTTGTTAATTTTCTCTTCTTCAGTTGTAACCAGACAAACTGCCAGAACCTCCCTTTTTGGAGTCATTCTAATAATTATTACATTGGTTCTCCACCATCACTTTCATTAGCTTAGTGAAATCCTACATTTTTGCAAGATTGATAATTTCGCTCCACAACTGGTTGGCATAATAATCACAATAAAAACGTCTGATGTGAAGGAGTAGATGCCGGTGTTAAGCCAAAGGGAGGTGTAAGTGGGGACTAGATTTATAAGGTTCTGTTTTTTTTTTATTTTATTTCAGCATATTATGGGGGTACAGATGTTCAGGTTACGTATGTTGCCCTTGCCCCGCCCTCCCCCCAGGATATTCTTTTACTACAGCATTCTAATGCATCAAGGGAACAAATATATGTGGAGTAATTCTATTTTTCTTTAGTGAATTGTAATAAAAGATGATCTTCTACTAACCTTCCTAATCAAAGAATAAAACATTCCCTTTAGAAGTTTAATGATTGAAGTTAATACAAAGAGGATCTAAATGTAATACTTAGAGCAACTTCTAGAAAAGCTATACAAAGAGATACATTTAAAAATATTATAGAATTCTAAAAATTG